>JAZGTJ010014491.1:0-14102 GCA_036877575.1 Botia almorhae
CCCCCGCAGTAAGTGAAGTACAGACTGCTGTCTTCTTCTCCAGATGAGAAAAGTCTGATGTCTCGACTCTGTGTGTGTTGAAACATGTTGTTTATGGCAGTTACATGTTAATATGCACATACTGGACGATGTTTTCTTAAAAAATATGATATTTATCTTTCAAATGTGAACTATGCCATTATTATTGGAACCTCGAGTGGCACCACTTTTGGTATATACTTTATCAGGATGATTACGATTATGCTGATCTACTCATAAACTGATTATAGTGGCATTCTTTTTATCAGATCTATCAAATGTTAGTAGATAGTAAGTTTTTGTGTGGTTCAGGGTCCAATTATGCCCATTTATGTAAGTCTTTTGTTATGCAAGTCGTTTGTACAGCATTCCCTGAAATGACCTCTGAAAATCAATAGCCGAAAAAGGTCCTCTTCTCTTTCTGACTAAGGTGAAATGAAGATAAAAATATTACAGGGCACAGTGATTAATATACCATGCTTCTTCTGTAGGTTACTGTAGGTAAACATTTCTCTTTGAACTGCTGGAAGATGTTTCGTGTGAACTCACCATGCTCTGCGTTATGGCTGTGGAGCTGAAGCCATCTTCTGAATGAAAAACACTCTGTTCTGACATAGTTGCTGAAAGATCTGCCCGGTGGAAGTTTCTGCGAAGGGGGTCTGTGCCCCTCTGGTCTGGCTTCTTGCTTCTCCCCGCTTCTCTTGTGGTGCTGGAAAACTGAGATGAAATGGTGAAGAGAACATACTCTATATACCAAAAGGAGCAAAGTTCTACTGATAAGTGTCGCTGTTTATGGTTCTACCTCATGCATGCAGTATGAACTGGAGCATTTAGACAGCTGAGAAGTGGACCCGACTGTCACATTAATACTTATGTATTAGTATTTAGGTTGGGTTGACTGTAGAACAGAGGCAATGAGTAGGTAATGATCCTATTTATAAATGGAAATTTTTAAAGGAATTGTATTGCTCTTTTAAAACTGTAGTTTTCTAAAACCATGCTAGGCTGCTTATTCATATACATAGATTACTGATAAATATGTTTTAATATAAGCATAATTTCATGTAAAATGTCACATGCCAGAATTATAAAATTACTATTTATGTGTGTTTTAGTGAGCGTGTAGGACCCTGGTGGGACCTTCCATCTTTTTAAAAAAACGAGTTGTTGTTTCATGTGGACAGTGGCGAGATCATGGGAATTCTGGGAAACTCAGGTAAGTGACCCAAAACCAGGGTTTAATTCCCAGGCCGCACATGCACTGACAAAATGTATAACTTGAATATAAGTTGGAATGTAAAATGTAAGTCGCTTTGGATAAATGCATCTGCCAGGTGCATAGAAAACTGAAAAGGGAGCAATTTCAAGACTGCTTCTCTTATGTACTCCAGGTGAGATTTAAAAATTTTTTTTTTCATAAATATACTAAAAGGTTTTATATAAAAATAAAATAAACAATGTTAATCAAAACAAAACTAATTTGAATTGTTTTTGTAACAAAAATATTACAGCAAATAAAATGTCTTAAATATATAAGATGTCTTTTTTTGTTTTTTTGGTTATGAATAGATTATTTAGTAGGGTTAAGTTATATTTTTATAACTAGATGTGTATGAAAACAATAGAAATCTATGGAATGCCCCCATTTAGATAGATAAGTAAATGTGTGTGTGTGTGTGTGTGTGTGTATGTATGTGTAAATGTCTTCTAAATGTCTTTGGCATTTGGCAATGTCTCTTTATCTCATAGAACTTTTTTCAGTCATAGAAAATGTAAATGGGTGAAAGTGTTTATAGGTAACTAGCAGTCAAGTCTGCAAGTCAACTAGACCAAAACAAACAGTAAAGTGAACCGAAAAGTTAGTATGTAAAATCAACTCTGAAATTAACTGCTGCCATACATGACTTCATTATAATATTCTGAGCTATCCATGCGTCACCTAACCCTGGAGAGACGTTAGTTACGGCAGGTAATTTTTACAGATTAAATTTATGGCAATAAAGCTATAGTCTAATCCAGTAATTAAATATTTCTCATAAAACAAAAGTGCAGACATTTGTGCAAAGGTCTTAATTTCCCTTATCGAAAGTTCTTAACTTCATGTCTACTACATGAAGAACTAACACACACCTTACTGCTGAAACAATCACAATACAGAACAACAAAAATCAGCCCTGACTGGATAAAAATGCAGAGGAGTTTCAATACATCTGGTATTCAGTAATGTGTTATTGGTGCAATGAATTTTTAAATATGTGTGAGTAAACTGTTTCAATCAGCTAAACCAACAGAATTCTTGGAAAACATAGGCTCATTATGATTGACTCTCATTATGATTAATAGACCAGCTATATGTTTGGCTCTCAGAGTCTCTCAATCTGTTGAGCTACCTGGAAGTGGAGGAAACTCCGACCTACACAGCTCTGCTTGCTTTGAGACAGCACTCTGCTGAGGCCATATGCAAGAAGGCGAGTTTCTCCTCATTCCTTCCACAGGCTCAGCAGATGCTCACCTGCAGCTGAGTTTGGGACATGTGGCTCACAGTGTGATTGGAGGCTGCGTTTTGCCAGGCATCTCTGATTATTTTTCATTTAGGTATCAACTTCTCGCTTTTGTTCTCTCTCTCTCTCTCTCGCTCTCTCTCTCTCTCTTACTCTCTCTTTCTCTCTCTCTGTATATATATTTATATATAGTTATTTTAATGAGTAACCAGCATACTGACCCAAAGCCCCTTGAAGGATTACTGTGGCATAGTCAAATTTGCTAAAAGGGAGTGAAGTAGAATATTAAAAGAGGAAGAGTCTGGGTTATCGCATTTTTAATATTAAGCTGAGGTCCGCGAGGGTCCCACTAGATCTGACTATATTGGCCACATGGGTGTCCTGGGACTGTACACTAAGGATTAGTGAAGACCACTGCAAACCGAACACAACCCTGCAATTATGAGTGGCATTCATCTGCTGCTGTCTCCAATCAAGCAGTAAATGAATTAATCAGCCAATTAATTCAGCTCTATCTCTATTCATAGTAGAACCTATTAATTGTCTTAATTACTTGAATTAAAACAACCATCAAAGTTGTTTCTCTAAGGACATAAAGTGGAACTCTGGAAAGTTTTTCATTTGTTTTATTTCTTTTCTTGTAGTTTCGTATTTGTTTAATCTTTTCTTGTTCCTTGTTCTGTGCACGTTATGCAAAATTAGCTAGCTATACAATGGCTGCAAGCCATTGTATATTGGCTTTAAGGCTATATACTGATGTACGCTGGCAAAATTAACTTTCATATGTGCAGATATGTGCATTTAAAATTTACAGTATTTCTATTTTGGAAAAACAATGGTCGTGTCCAAATTGTCCAGTAAAATGCTTTTGAATCACTTTGTCCCCTCCTTTCAATAAAACCTGCCTGACTAGCAATAACAGTGAACAAGTCATTGCTTTGCAGGACTGTGATAGAAACTAAAGGTTATTGGCTATTTAAAAATGTAATTTACATTTGGTACAATGATTAGCATTAATTTTGGGTGCATTGTTTTGAGCTGACTGCCAAATGTTAAAATATCTACAGATCTTCAACAGAATAGCAATCATTAGTCGAGGAGAACTGGTGTTCTGTTGTCAGTCTGGAAAGATAATTTAGCTTTACTGTTTTAAGCACAAACAGCTTGGGTTGTTGGGGCTACTAGAGACAGTCTGTTATACGTTTTTTTTTAATTATGTTTATTATTGACAGTTCTATATATATATATATATATATATCTGATCTCTGTGGACACACGCTGCAGTGAAAGGGAGGCTGCCACCTACAGGTGGATGCATGACATCACATCAGCCTACTGCAGCACAGAGATCTATAAAAACATGCTGGAAAAGATTGAGCAGAGCTGCCACAGATCAGATAAACCAATGCTTTCCTTCAAAAGCAAGGAGTCCCTCAGCAGCCTGTCCTAACTGAACATTATCCTTAGGTAGCTATGATCATGAATGCTTAAAGGGACAGTAACCCAAAATAAATAAATTCTGTCACAGATTACAGTCATGTCATTACAAACTAGTGGTAGGATATGACTGTTGCACTTTATTTCAAGTCTTTAAAAGCCATATTATAGCTTTATGTGAGTAACATACAAAAATGTGAGTTGCTAAATCTTCAAAATCTTGCTAGACAACGATGGTCCCCATTCACTTTCATTGTGTAGAAGAGATCATGAACGTTATGCTATAAATCATTCATTTGTATTTAATGGAAGATATAATCATACAGGTTTTGATAGACTTGAGGATGAGCTACTGGCAACAGAATTGTGAAAATTTTTAGTTCCTCACAAGAGATCTAATAAATCATGTTTTCATTAAATTATTGGGTTCTTAGGCCATATTTATTATGGACACTGTATAGAACTGTGTGTAAGGTTTTTTATGTGACAGGATGGGGATTCTCATGTGCCTCTCTCAGAATCTCATCCACGGCCTTTTCATTGCTTTCTTTATCATGAAGCTGGACATTAATGCAGCTAAAGGTGCCGTGCAAGACCAAATCGACATAATCTATCAATCCATGGGTGCGTCAGCCTATACCAGCATGCTGAATGCTGTGGCTCAGTGTGAGTACTATATCTCCTCCACAAAACATTCCCTTTGCAAACCATTTCCTTTTTCCTTTCATATAAAACCTGGTATTACATCAGAAAAATATGTGTATAAAATTACAGTTCTTGCAGCCTTGTTAAAATGTTGCCAGATTCTCTGCCAGTTTAATCCGAAATTACAGAGCAGAGATGATTGGAAAGGTGAAGCAGCAGTTAGATTGATTAAGACGACCCTTCAGGGAAACATAATTCCTGTCTCTCTCTCTGTTATTTACATATCAGTTCACAGTGGATAAGAGATCACATCTCAAAGTAGGTCAGCAGATAAGAGAAGAAAAAGGAGCGGAATGTTCCCTAAAACGTCCAGGAATATTGTTCGACCTCGAACACAGATCTCTTGAGATAGCACATAATTGGTACTAAAAAACATGGCTGCTACTGTATTTTCATATTTCATTTCACCTATTTAAATATAAAGAAGTATGGGAAGAGTCTGTGGAAGTATGGGAAATGCTGCCGGTCCAGGTACTTATTTTCTTCCTGATTGAAAATATTATCTATTTTTTAAACAGTTGATCAGGAAAGATAGCTTGTACCAGAAGTGGAAGACATTTCATATTCATATTCCTCCCTTCAGTATAATCAGTGTATTTGTCTTCACCTCATTTTTATACTGGTAAGCTTGAGGGTGTGTAAGTGTGGGGTTACTTCCGTTCATCAAAACTTAGGTCAAGTGTTACTAGGGTTCAGATCTGGGTTTACGTCTGTGTTATCTTTTTAATCTCTCAATCTGTCTTAAAAATAAAAGTTAGTGGCTTATGTATTTGTTTTCTGTGTGTGGTGTTTTAAGACTGTTGGCATGAATCCAGATCCCTTGAGGTTGCAGTGTTTTTCAGCAGTGGTTCTGGTGCGTCATATTGTAGGAGAACTCTGGTCTTAATAGGTGTTGTTCAAGACCCCAATATGGTCAACAGTGGGGTAGCTCTGCTCAATATAGCTGGTATTATGGTGGGCTCAGGTTTCTAAGGTAAAGAAATGATTTTGCAAACATGTAACTTAAGCTTAGACTTTTTATTCCAGAGACACAGAAACAGTGGCTATTCAAATTAAACTAAGTAATTTAAAATTCACCAATATGTTTACCTAATTGAGAAATAATTGACATCTTTTAAAAAATTGCATTTAACATATAGTATAGGATCAGGGTCATGAAAATATACTAACAGTAGAAATTACTCATAAATGTTTGTACTCATGATTCCTCTCAGCAGCTGTACCTGGATTGCCCGGATCATGTGTCATAGATAACGACAATAGGATCATAGATAAGGGTTATTCTGTAGCTCTTCCATGTTACACACAAGACATTCTTCTGCTCTATGCATTCCTCCCTGCGCTCATCATACTGGGCATCATTAGCTTCAAGATATGAGATCACCTCGTCAGATGCTAAGTATTTGAGTGTGTGTGTGCATAAGTAAATGTAAATAAAATGCTATTGTGTGTTCTTTATTTTATGTGGGTCATATATTGTACATCATATTTAAGAAAATTGTGTGAACCAGAACATCAACATTAAATTTAAATGCGTCAACCTTTTCTAGAATTATGTTTACATTTTCTTCTCAATGTCCAACATTGCTGTCTGCGGTTCATGACTTGACTAATTTCTAATGTGACTGTAAATACAGTACATTGGATTGTGTTATACACAATAACTGTTTAATAATAACTATAACCTGTTCTGTATTTAGTTCCTTTTTAGTGAAAGTAAATCGTTTTTTAAAAGTCGTATTTATTTAAATTAGAGAGAAATTTAAATGTAATTATAGTGTTTTAATCAGAATGGGTTTCTGTGGTTGTGAGTGTGTTACTTATTTGAACATATCAAAGCTTTTTGTGACACGAGCTTGTTGTGTTAAAGAATACGGTTATTAAATAGGAATGTAAACAAATGTTCAGAATTATGTTGGGCCACATGTATAAAGAATGTATTAGAATCTTCCATTAAAACATACTTTGACCACTGTTCTAAATATTTATTGTGTATGGTAGTGTCACGGTTTACATAATTAACATACAATTTTATAACGTATTACATTTTACAGTTCAGATTCTACACCAATAGCATTCAAAGCTTGTTTTATATGGGTTTCAAATACAAGAATTAATTGCAAGGAAAACTCTATTTCCCATAAACGCTTGCCGGTTACATAATCAAACAGCGACGTTACCCCTAGCAACGGTAAAGAGAAGCGCCATTGCAACGTCAGGACAGGACAACTTAATCTACATCGTTTCTCTGATAAAACCAGCCACAGAATATATTAAATAAACAAACTGCGGTAATGCCTAAAATAAGGTAAACTACTAACCGAGGTATAATGAACATTATTATTATTATTTTACTCCCGTTTAATTTGATTTAGCGTATATGCTATTCGGTGTTGTCTACGCTGTCGCTTATTAAAATTGAACATTATTGGCTGGACGTTGCTGCTATTTAATGAATATGATTGTATTGTTTCATAGCTCGGACACATTATGGGATGTGGCTGCAGCGGAAGTTCGCAGCAGGGAGAACAGGGCTGGTGAGGAGGATACTGATGAAGACGCGCACTTCCCCACTGAGAGAACGGTGTTCTTCATGGGCAGTAAAGCGGGGGTATATATGTTAAACTTTAACATTATACATTTATCTCACTAAACACTGATGCAAGTATTTAGGTTTCTCCAAATTATATGCTAATGCAAAACAAACTCCTGAAAATATGTTGGCCTTTGTTGTCAACAAATTTAAACATTGGACATTTACCATTTATGTGATTTGTTTTAGGGTAAAACAACAATATTGCTGAGGTTTCTCGATAGGTGAGTTTGATGTGTCATACTTTATATTTGAATCATGTTATTTAAATTCTGCATGTCACCTCATATATGTGTTTTTTTCCATTAAACAGAGATGAAGCCTCTAAACCTACTCTTGCATTGGAGTACACTTTTGGTAGACGAGCTAGAGGTCATAATACGGTAGGAGTGTGACATCAGTGTGACATCATAATACGGACATCAGTGTGAATAAATGTAGATTTCGCATATCCCATGATACAGATGTTTGAATACATGAATGTGTTAGAATTATGTGAATGTGTTATTAATGTGCTTATACTATCTACACTGTACTGTTTCTTTCTCTTTGCAGCCTAAAGACGTAGCTCATCTGTGGGAGCTGGGAGGGGGCATCTCTTTATCAGATCTAGTTCAGATTCCCATCACAGTGGACAATGTCAGGTTTGACTTACAAAAACTTTGTTTGTGTGTATGTGTAGTTTTCATGTATATGTGTGTCTGCATTTATATCTCAAATAAAAGGTGTATATAAAGCAAATACACACATTAATGTTTCTTTTTACAGTACATTGTCTGTGGTACTTGTTTTGGATCTGTCTAAACCCAATGCATTGTGGGAGACCATGGAGAGGCTGCTTGGATCAGCCCGAAATCAGGTGGAGAAAGTGTGTGCCTCACTACAGAAGACAGGAGAATCCAGGTCCGGCAAGCAAAGCCAGAACAGAGTCCCACGAGTCCTTCACAAGGACCATCCAGTAAGATGTTTGAATAGCACAATACCTGTATATGAAACCTGTGAATTATTATTGTAGTCTCTTACATTAAGCTTTCTCTACTCTACAGGACAGAGAGCTTATTAGCCCTTTCCCAGTACCTCTTCTTATAATTGGCAGCAAGTTTGACATCTTTCAGGTGAAAACCTCATAGCATTATTACCAAGTATGTGGAAAATGAATCTTATTCTAGCCGTATATTTATTATTATTTACTATTATACTGAACTGTTTCCTTCCAGGACTTTGATTCAGAGAAGAGAAAGGTCATCTGTAAGACTCTACGTTTTGTAGCCCACTTCTGTGGAGCATCATTGATTGTAAGATGGAACTCCTACTAAAGAATCGTTATAAAAAAACAATCAGAGACTTTACCTCTGTGTATTTGTGGAAATTTGTATATTATAATTATTCAGTAGTTTGTCATTTGAACACAATGTAGAGTTGACATACTTTTGTTGCAACCCAGCTTTATTAGATACTGTTTTTCTATAGTAAATGTCATATTTTTAATGTTCATAGTTCACTAACAGCAAATCAGAAGCGGTGATGTCCAAGGCCAGGAGTTTTGTTAATCAGCTGGCGTTTGGGACTGAAAGACCGTATGAATCTTTGATTCTTTTCTTGAACTTCTGATCTGAGATATTCTTCTTAAATATATGAGATATACAAATGAATTTATTTTCTCTTCTATTTTTTTTAGAAAGTCAGTCTCTACAGATCCCAGCAAACCTCTGATTATTCCAGCTGGCCTAGACTCCCTCAGTCAGATTGGTAAAATTTACATCTTCATTGTATCAATATTATAATTGTAGTTTTTCATGAGGTGTCAAGAAGAGATCACAGTGACATGACTCCATATGTATTTCATTTATAGTTCATATATACGTCAAATCCATAGGTGTTCATTGTTTTTATATTAATTTATACTCTAGGTCCCCCTGTATCATCTGAAGTTGATATTGGATCCATACATGCCAAAAACCCTTTAGACCTCTGGAAAAAGGTCTTTGAAAGGGTTTTTCCACCTGAGGTATATTTTGATATTAAAAAACAAACACACACCCACCCAAAGGAGTTAATAAAAGATGAAGTATTTATGAACAATTTTATTTCAGAACACCAAGGAACGTACAGAGCTGAAAGATCCTGCTAAAGATCCCCAGTATAGTGAGCCACTTATAGATTCAATGAGAGCACAGAAAGACCAGGTACGAACCGTGTTTATTTCACAGTAAGATTAACACAGCCTCCAAATGTTTATCTGAAAAAATCATTTAACTGTTTTGTCCTGTATTAACCTCCAGTCATGTGTTTATATTACCCTGCAGTAAAGTTGTCTGTTTTACAGAGCTGTTTTTCTAATGACTGATGCTCCAGACTGATACTTGCTTTGCTTTTGTTTGAAATATATCGAACGAAAGATACCCTGCATTAACACACTGTCCTTTAGTAGCCTCTCACCTACTATACTTACAGTAAATGTTACATTCTGTTGTTAGAGTATCAAGCGTCGAGTCATCAGTAGGCCCAGACAGATTCTGTTGACTTTATTTGCATTTCCTGCACTGATTTTGTGGCCATTTTCTGTTATGAATATAACTATGGTAAAATGTGTTAAATGTGTCTTGCCTCTTAGGAGCTGGAGCAGTACAAACGACAGCAGGCAAAGTCCTGGAAAAGTTTGGCACTGGACTCATAGATGTTATTCCCGTGCCCTGGAGAAGCTGAGCTGGGCACTAAAGCAGTACATTGTATCATATGGACTTTGAAGTTATGTTTGACAGGAAGTGCACAATATACAGAGTAAGCACACACAATTATTACTGTCCATCTTTTTGCACAGTTTGGATATATAATGTATAAATGTGTAACCTTTGTAATTTACATTTCTTTGTCAAAATTGTTTTCATCAATAATTTATATGTAAAATATATGTATTTTGAATTTATTACTGTCATATGCATAGATTTGCCTTTCAAGGAATCACTTTATAAATGTCACATTTACATAGTACACAGTACACACATTTGCAAATTAAACAAAACTTTTATTCAATAGCTTGTTTCCCCCTTGTTTACTGAAAGTATGCAAAAATGCTTAAAAAAAGTAAAAGTGCCATAAAAATAAAATGTTTTAAAATAAACCAAAATAAATAAACCATACATTTATTAAAAACAAAAAAGGGGAAAAAACACTGGTATGATACACAATGTGTAAACCACACAGGGGAAACTAATGTACCAAGCACTTTATCTGCTTTTCACACTCATACAGTGGTAGACTGTCTTACACAGGTTATGTCTGTATATAAGTGGGAAGTCCAATTATAAAGGCGTCTTGAGTGGGTACGTGCCCTGAATTTAATCAGTTTCACATTATGCATTTGATGTGCAAAATTAAACTTCAGCACAATAAATCAAGTCTTGTTTTCCTCCAAAGACTGAAATGACTAAACTCAGAATACTGGGCACTTAGTGACATCACACATTTACAAAACACAAAAAAGCCCACTGCATGTATTCTGTCTGGTATCTAATCGTACTATTATCTAATACACTAACTACAGTTGCGATAAATGTAAGAAATACTCTCCTACACAGCATAGAAAAGACAGGTAAGTGGTTCAGGTTTATTTTACACCTTCCCCTAAAATATACAGACAAGCAGAAGAAGAAAAGAAATATGGGAATACAGTAACGCACACAGTTTTCTGTGAAAAGAAGGCTAGTAGGTATGAGAGCCATGAGGTCACAGACGTTTTATCTGTTACGCAAAATATGCAAGAAAGTAAGTACACACATCGCTTATAGTCATAAGGCTGATTCAGCTCTCAACAGCGCTGATCAAAGGATTAATAATCAAGATTTTGCCAGGGTGCAGTTATTATTCAATAGTGCATGCCATGCGTTCAACTGCAAAGTCCCATCAAAGCTGCATCAAAGAATTTCAATAGATATTACATTTTAAAAAAGAACATTCACCAAATTGTAAATAACTCCAATGCACAAAAATGTAACGCCTAAGAAGTTTTAAGAAATACAGTCATCTAAACAGACTGAAATTGTACAGTGTGCGAATAGCATTTTGAGTTAGATTTGGTTAACTGTATTGTTGCACTTTACTGTTGTTGCATTAAGGAAAGGTAACGCTCAGAGTAGAGCAGACAGGCACTGGAGTTGTCTTTATCCGTTTGCAAAAGATCAGTCTGGCAGTTTATTGGGCCTAAAGCTGGACGGCCGCTTGTGTGTGTTTTGGTGTGTGGTTTTGCTCAGCTGAACCGAGCAGTCAGTCCAGATGCACAGGTGAGATCCTAAAGGCTACACTTTCACAGGGTTAGAAACAACAAACATTCCCTATACACAATCCTTTGAGGTTCCATAGGGAGGACTACATTATACAGTACATACACACATATAAGACCCTTTCAGGAACAAGTTATGTAGTTTTCTTAGTCCAGTTTAATGTTTAATTGTAGATCACTTGCTAGCGATGGCACTCTCTTCTCCAGTGGGGTGTGTGCGGTTAAAGTTGAGCCCCACACTGGGTAACTCTTGGCTAGGGCTGGATATGGTCGTGGTTGGCTGAGAGGCTCCATTACTGGGCAGAGGCCCCCATACTCTCTGAGAACTTGGGCTGGTTCTGGGTTTGGGGGTGGTAGGACTGGTCAAGCCCAGGCTGGTCAGAGCATCAAGGGTTCCATCAGGGTCCACCATGACATTAATAACTGTAGGGATGGACAGATACATCAGACAGTGTGAATATGTGTGCAGTGGGACAGAGAATCATCAGCTTTGTACACTGATTGTGGTTACGTTGCTCTGGGCTGCTAAGACTTACCCTGAAGCTGCTTTTCGACCCTCTTGAGCTCTGTTAGTATAGATGAAATTTCCTAAATGAAAAACATTACAGAACAAAAAACAAGTCAGAACAAGTACAGATCAACATTAGTTACATTAAGGCAGTATGAACTAAAAAAGTGAGGCATTCAGCATAAGTGAATTTACCTTGTTTGTAGTTTTGGGAAGTGGAACTTCATTTTTTAAACACAGTTTACGCTCGATGTCATCCCAGTTTCTCTCCTTATCTTTAAACAATATCCTTGAAAATTAAAACCAGAATAAAAAGACTCAGTCCTTGGTCTCTAATCTCAAAGAGCTCAATTACACAATGAAAGAACTGACATATGATACAAAGGTCAGAATGTAATCTATACTATATATAGTATAGATTAAATACATCTACAATATGATTACTCTGGTTACTTTATATGGTTACTCTGCTCTAGCTTAATTCTGTATAATGTATAACTGTTTGTATATCAGAAACATTGTGCACTTTTTTTGACTCCATGACTGACCTGATTTTTCCAGCAGTTTTATCTACAGACTGTCGGATTTTTGAAGACAGTTGGGAAACTGATGTCAACAATAAACTGTCCAGTACTGCCTGCAAAAGGACAGCCACAAAGCCCACATGTACATCATCCAGTCAATAAAATGTAAAAGCAGTTCAACTTAATTAGACTATATCAGTTAATAAATCAATACTTATTACCCAGAATGCATTGAATACGATTTTTTTAAATCTAGACCCAGTTTCATTTACACACTAACTTGTAAATCTTGTAAATTACACACTAATTTGCCACAGATAACAGATTACATACTGCAGTTCCTGTACAAACAAATCATTCCAAATGATGTGAATCAAACTAATTCAATACAAAAACTGCAATTATATTAAAGAGAAAAAGTGACATGAAGTGTCAGATAATGTCTATAAAGTTTAAAGTTTCATACCGGTCTCACCTCATCCCGGTTCCAGGTACGTCTGCGCAGGGCCGTCTGAGGGTCCAGGCTGTCCGGCGCCCGGGGTCGAAGCTCCACCGGTCTGCCGTTGATTTCCGGGGCTTTGGTTTGTACTACAGGGGGAATCTTCTTAAAGTTCAGACTTTCATCAAAAACTCTCTCTACCAGCTGCAAAATAAGATGAAACATGAAAGGAAAATAATAAATGTTTAGTTAACAACATGTCAATCAACAGATGTGCAGACAC
This sequence comes from Botia almorhae, assembly GCA_036877575.1. Lineage (NCBI taxonomy): Eukaryota > Metazoa > Chordata > Actinopteri > Cypriniformes > Botiidae > Botia > Botia almorhae. Next base: position 13,288 of record JAZGTJ010014491.1, read on the forward strand.
TATATATTCAGAGCAGCTTACCTCTTCCCTGGTGTCAATGGCGGAGCCCGGCGTGGTGGCGGCTGTGCTGACTGTGGTGCTGGGAGCAGTGCCAGAGGAGCTGACCGAGTCGATCTCGCCTGCCACGTCATGGATCTCCCGTGCCAGGATGGCCAGATCCTTGGCAAGGTCCTGACTGATCCTGCGCACACAGGGAAATAACCTGTTAACCTTCAGATGGGTGTCTGGAAACTGGGGGTGCACAGATAAACAAACATCATGCAAGAATATAATGCACTAAAAACTCATATTAGGTGGTCCCTAAAGGGTTCAGACTCATGCACATATATACAATACAAAATCAAAGTACATGTATCATATCATAAGCATCATGCTTAAAACATTTTTAACAGCTGAATCACATATGTTGTATATAAGCGCTGGTTCTGACTTTAAATGTTAATTCCTATATTCGAACATTGAAAGGAGTTTCAGAATAACCACAAGGTGGCAGAATTGTTATATGTACCAATCATACATTCACTCGAGTGTAGTAGGAGCTATAGAAGTGTGTTGAAAAAATGCATTAAGTATTATTTTAAGTTTTTCTGACTGAGAGAAAAATATGTATGTAGAATAAAATTGCTTTTGCAACTAATATGACTGCTTTTTGTCTGATATGATTTTTGTTTTTCAAGCATTACTCTAGCATCAGAATACGATTTCCACTTTGTACACTTTGTAGACTTGGCTTGTAGGTTCTTAAGACAGAATGTTTAATGCTTTGGATAAAAGTGCTAAATTAATAAATGTAAATGACTCGTTTCATTAGTAAT
>JAZGTJ010014492.1:1450-14101 GCA_036877575.1 Botia almorhae
GGGCAGAAAAAGATGCCCTTCACAACTTCTGCACCTCCGTGTGCACCTCCAGGAAGAAAGGAACTGGGGCAGGACAGGAGTGTGACTCCCTAGCCGCACCCAGAACCAATCATCCAGCCACGAACGCTCTGGGCTGGGTGGAGTTCCACTCCAGCCCAATGGCCACGGCTGCCCGGGCAAGCACGGCTGTCAGCTCTGGGTCAGAGTCGGTCGGACCAGCCCGCCCCAAGGGGGGAGTCCGGCGTCATTCCCCGTCTCAGAGGAGAGCAGCCCACTCTCTGATGCAGCGGCCCAGGCATGTTGGACAGCGTTCACGGCCGTCGGATGACGTCAGGAAGCACCCACATCCAGAAGCGCACGGACGAAAAGAGGTCTTTAAAAAGACGCTCGGTAAGACGTCTTTAAAAAGACGCTCGTCACTCGGACGGAAAGACGTCTTTAAAAAGACGCTCGTCGCCCGTGAAGCTCGTTTAGAGGAAATAGCTCTCTGTGAGAATGTGCTCGTCAGAGCTCCGGTCCGCCAGACACGCAGATAATCCGCTGAACCTGGAACGGAAAACACCGCTGAATCCGCCTTGTAAGCGCTGAAACGCTGGCGAATGCTGCCGAACACCGCAAAGATGTGAGCGAGTGTAAAACACACACTCGGCTCCGAAGCAAGAAGCTGAATGAAAGCGTGCGCTGCCGGCTTTTATACACACGCTCCAAGCGCTCGGAGCCGGTGCGCAGCGCTTGCCCAAATGCTCATTGGCTCTCTCCTCTCGGGCCGATGCTCATTGGCACGATTTTTTACTACGCGAAGGTGATAGGGCTCTCAAGCAAGACCCCATACGTCAGTCAGTTGACGTAACGTTGAACGTGACTGACTGAAAGAGAACACGAGGGCATGGTCAAGACTTAAGACAAGAGAGCTGATGGCACAAAGTAAACAAACAATCGCCATGTGCTTCCATACAGCAACACAGATCACAAAAGACATTTTGTGCTAATGAGCATGAGATGTTTTAATTAAGGGATTTATTTTGTGCAAACTTGAACAATACTAAACCTGAAAGTAAATCTGAAAGAAGAAAAACTAGTTTATGCTTTTACAGTTTTCATTTATGCTTTCATAGTTTTCATTTACACATTTAAAGTTTTCCATTCAGGCCGCAAAATTACGTTCAACATTCTGGCACAAACCTCACGTGTGGGCGGAGCTAAACTGTGCTTTACTCTTATTGGCCAGTGAGATTTTAATGAACAGCTCTCTAGAACTAGAACTAGAGTTCAGTGGAGATTGATCTGGAGAAATCAACGAAGAATAGAGCGACGAGGATGCAGTTATTTTTGTAGTCGTAGTGTCTGTAAGCAGGGTTGCCAACTGTCACGCACTTGGCTTATGCTTTCTCTCTACCCAAATAAATAACAAGCCAATGTAAAGTAAATAATACATAGTCAGCTATCGATCATCTCCATACCAATTTAAGATTACAACCATAACATGGATAAACCTAAATCAATGAGAATATAATGGACTTCTATTAAACTTCCTATTTTCTACATACCTGCCTCCAGCTCAGTTAGATCCTACATTATAATTCCCTGCCTAGTCAAAGCAGTGTAATGTTATAGCTGCAATTAGTAACATTATGCTTCTGTCACCATCTTTGTAACATTTCTCAGTGCCTGACATTGGTCACAAAATCAGACCAGACAGTTTTAAATCAATTTAAAATTATAAATCAGTGTCAGCAGCTCTTTTTATCCAAGTAAGTTCTGAATTACAGCCTTAAAGTGCCAGAGGAAAACTGGCCCGCCAGGTTGGGCCTGGTTTTGCCTTATTTGTTTGTTTATTTCTCCATTTATACATTGTTGGAGTTTAGGTTCTTTGCCACTGTCACCCTGTTGGCTTGCTTACTGGGAGACTGTTGACATTTAATTTGGCTTAGGGTTTTGTAAATTGTTAATATTATTTTTAATATAATAATCTAACTACAGTTCTAAAAACTTTACTTTATTCCTATTTCTTTGTCTCCCTTTCTTTTTCATTATGCACTGTTCAGATATTTTATGGTATTATATCAAATCCCTTATATAAAATATAAGGTTCAATAAAATGTTATCTTGTTTCTAAAATGTTTCTTTCTAAGCACCATCTTTATGTTAGCTGGAACGGCATATCAAATTCCAAAATATCAATAATACCATGTATTCTGTTTCTCATGTTGTCCATGTTTTTTTTACAGACATAATGATTGTTTCTTTGACCATGATAACTGGATAGTTACTGAAATTGAAACAGAAAAATTTTTTAGGCAGGATTAGTAAAACATTGCCTCCTAGTGTTGTTATAATTTATCAAATGCCAGAAAAAGCAGAGAAATGTGCAAAAAAAAAGGAAACAACTTCAGATATATGACAGTGAACATTAACTGTTTTGTTAAAATTTTTATTTTTCTTGCTTCCATTGGAACACTAACAATGCACACTGTCACCCTGTTGGTTTGCTTACTGGGAGATTGCTGACATTAGCAAGGTTTCAGATTTAATATAATGGTCCAACTACAGTTTTAAAGACTTTAATATCTCACTTATAAAGTTATTTTTGATTTCTGCAATGCTGATGTACATTGCACAGGCATTATGCCAGCTCAGGTGCATGAAAGCACAGTTTCTGAGTACAAAACATAGTTAACATCATCAGTTAACATCACCAGCTATGCGATTATATGTAATCGTCTCTCTGACTCAAAAAAACGATTCATCATGCAAATCACAGATCAGATAAACAGTGGTTGATAAAGACGACAATAAACAATAATTCGGTGTTTGACTTTGTAACAGAACTACATTATCCAGAAGGTCGCGGGAGTTGGTGGTCGCAGCCAATAGGATTCAAGAACATGATGTGACGACATAAATTCGATTATTTTATGCGCGAACTTTGCGCGTGGAAGTGAGAAAGCTTCGCGAGGGTCTTCACAATCGCATTAGCGGGTTTTTGTTTGAAGGTGGGTGTGCCTGTGGTGTTATGATCAGCTCTTTCAAATATTTCTACGCGATAGATGCGATCATATATTTGTTTTAACTTTTATATTTACGTTATTGCGTGCATAACATTGTGTAAGCTATAAATGCTTGTTGCCATACACATGTTGCGCAGCGTTTCTTTCCATATCATAGGATGGATCATAGGAATTAACAGACTTGTCGGTTTTTATAGTTTCTCTGCTGTGTTTGTCGGTATTATATATATTTGTCGGTTAAAGTACACATTTTAGCAGAACAAAAAACTCACAATGCCGTTTCATCTGATGGTGAAGTATAGCATTTAATATATATATATATATATATATATGTATATGTGTGTGTGTGTGTGTGTTTGTTTGTGTATGTGTATGTGTATATATAATGCAGGGCGATTGTTGCCTTAAAACGAATTCCTTGGGCGAATGTTTAAAGCTGTGCATACGCTTGCCGGTGTTGCATTTATAATATATTCTGTATAAATGCACGCATGGAAAAATACCGTTGTCTTGTGTGTATTGATGTAGTCGGTATTCGTTAGTAAAAAGTGAGTGTTCATGGACTCAGGCTGGTAAAGTGGTCGTGTAGTAAAATCAGGGCGCGAGGTCTTTGTTTGGATCTGTTTGTTCTGTTTTGTAGCAAAATCATCTGTTTTACTACAACACGCAGATTAAGATTTAGTGCAGAAACGGATTGACGGGATGTATGTGTGTTTCTGTTGGGGTCTGACAGGTTTATATTTGGGTACGGTACACTGCTATGCTGCTTTTATGAAATACGCGCCATTTCCGCTAAGTTGCAAAGTTGTACATTATTCGCGCCAAATTCAGAACATGTCAACACATGCACTGCCTGTTCGACTAATGCACATCACCGGTGTGCTATGTAATGTGCTGAATATTAGATTTTGTAGACTTGATCCACTTTAACAGGTTTGTTTTAAATAAGCAACATTGTCATTCAATTGACATTGCAAAGACTTTTTTGTATTCATGGCGATGTGGTTCTTTTAATACTTTTGTTACTCTGTTTATAAGGTGATCTCGCACCCAGTAGTGTTCTGCGCCAATGGCCTCTTCAAGTGGTAAGAAACCTGTATTTATATGTTTGTGCAATAGTCATTTGTGGTAAATGGAAGAGATGAAATGAAGGTTGTTTTTAGATATTCAGGTTAAGGAGTTGGACAGACGTGCTTCAGGACAGGCTTTTGAGTTGATCCTTGCCAGTCCATCCGCAGATGCCAGGAGTGAGTTTCCTCTCTCCCCTTCAAAGAAGAAGGATCTTTCCCTGGAGGAAATCCAGAGAAAACTAGAGGCTGCAGAGGAGAGGCGCAAGGTGGGATTCCTTAGTCTCTTACAGGCTGACTAATTGTTTTTCCAGCATGTGTTTTGTTAAATACTATATCACCTTGACTTAACAAAAAACATGTTAGACTAATAATATTCCCTAAATTTTGTCCCAGCTAACTACAACAGAGTTGTGTGAACTTGATCATATTAATACCTGTCGCTGATGTACAGGTTTGCAAGCTCCCAGCATGCATTGCAAGCACCGTTACAGTTTTAGCGTTTGCTGACTTTGTCCCCCTGTGTTAGTTATGGCACATAGTAATGTTCAAAGCTCATTATTTTGTGTTGATTTGTCATTGTTAACAAGGTTTTTGTGGGTTACATGTTGAGGTCTGTGCGAATATGAAACACGTTTGCAAGCTGTTTTCTCAGGAAGCAGAGAAGGTGAGGCTTTCTCCGAAGCTAAAAAAAAAAGTCAAATCAGGGAAAAAAGACAGAAAAATAAAAAACGCATAAGGTGAAATAATGAGTTAATAACTCATCCACTTGCAATGGGCTGCTTTTTAATGATTACTTGCTGTTCTCCACTTAATTTTCGTAAGTCAAATGGAAAAAGATTGTTTTAACATTTACAAAATATAATCAATAATTAACATTTCTGTAAGCTAATTTTCATGCACTAAACATTCAAAACCTAGGATGAAAAACTGCCCACAAATTATTAAAACCTTTGTCTGTAGTCTCATGAAGCAGAGATCCTGAAGCACCTGGCTGAGAAGCGTGAGCATGAGAAGGTGGTGCTCCAGAAAGCTCTAGAAGAAAACAACAATTTCAGCAAGATGGCAGAGGAGAAACTCAACCAGAAGATGGAGGCCAACAAGGAAAACCGTTCAGCAATAATGGCAGCTATGAATGAGAAGTTTAAAGAGAAGGCAAATGAGATTATCTGCCGTCTAATTATAATACTTTTTAATTCTAAAAGTTATAAAAGTTACATATGTACCTCAAATTTTAGGACAAGAAGCTGGAAGAGGTTCGAAAGAACAAGGAAACCAAGGAGTTCAGGTGTAATGCAGAAAACTGAAACCAGAGATTCATATGGAGTTTTTTTTTTTGCATATTACCCATTGTGTATGTATTTTTCTTATTTTATGTTGATGGACCGTTATTCCCCATCACTTGGATTGCTCATTATTTGCAAAAATACAACATATTAGTAGTTCCGTCATGGATTGTAAAACAAATTACAGCTACTGGTGTATGTTGTAGTGACATTACATGGTTTCTATATATGTGCATCGTTTCAGTCTGTAGTTTTGTCTTTGCTGTTGCTAACTGTGTTTCTAACCTTCTGTATGATGTTTAAATGCAAGTCCGCTTTTTCAGCTTTTTCCTGCTAGCACATGGCTGTTATAGGAACAGGGCAGAGAATGAGGAGTACGGCTGTACACAAAAATGCAAAAATATCAATACACATCTTGATGGTTAAGTTGTCAACTAAAAAAACTTGTAATAAAAATAAATGCTAAACGTTGTGTGTTGAGTATTGTTTTGTGTTCTAAGCATTTTTAGTGTAAAAATTCAAGGCCATTGAAAGTTACACTTTAAACATTAGAATGTGTAAATTGACTTAAATATGGAATAATATGCACGAGTGAAACAGTTCAAGCATGTGGCAGATAATCAGAGGTTATAATATGGGTTGTGTCTTTAATGTTCATGGTTTTTTTTGTACAACATGTACAGCATTTATGCATGCAGTTTTAATATGCAGCACAAAAGGAACAGTAAATGGCAGAACATTATTTAAGAGTTTGAGCTTATTTCATGATCCAGTAGGCCAGAGCTTCTGGTTAAAAAAAGCTGATGATCAAAGCTGGAATGTGAAAGCTATAGTCCTTGTTTTTTGTTTAGGTGTTTGGGGGCTAAAGTCTCATTGCACTGTATTCAGCACAAACTGCTACAATAATATAAACATGTACGTGTTTGCATTTTTGAAAACAAAAATCATGTTTACATGTGGCTAGGAAGGTGCTACATTAATTCTTCTACATTTAGATTTATGTATTTGGCAGACGCTTTCATCCAAAGCAACTTACAGTGCATTCAAGTTACATTCAAGCAATTTTTTGAGCAGCATGTGTGTTCCCTGTGTATCAAACTTGTAATTTTTGCACTGCTAACACAATGCTCTACCTGCTGAGCTAAAGGAACACCTATATACACACTTTAGTAACATTTTATAAATTGTGCTCTTTAGAGTAACATTTAAAAGGTGAGTACTTAAGTATATTTTTTATGAAAAAAAGTGCTCTGTTACTTTGTTTGAATGTGTTATTTTCAATTAAATTTTATTTATATGGTGCTTTTTACGATGTTACATTGCTTTAAAGCAGTTTTGCATATAATGAAAAATAAAACTGTCAAGAAAATGTTAAGCATGTTCAACACAGAATACATGATATTATTTCAAATAATGTGTGAGATGCATATTAATAAAGCTAAGTGGGGTTACCAGGTTTGTAGTTGGTTTATGAATCAAAGGCTTGACTGAACCAAATAAAAACCAACAAATTTAGACCACTTGAATAAATAGACATGCATTAAAAATACCAGTCATTACATGTAAAGGCTCACACCTCAGTGGTCTGAGAGGTTAATGTATTCAGACTGCCTACTAAAGCAGTATGTATGTCTGAGACCTTAGGACTGTAATGATATTGATAATAATATAATATCAACAGAAATGGCGACAGAAGCATAATGTTACTAAATGCAGTGATAACATCACAGTGCTGTGACTAGGCAGGGAACCGAAATATATAGAAACTAACTAGGCAAGAGGTAGACATGTAGGAAATAGTTTAATAAAGAAGTCCATCATACAGATATTGGAAATGTGGTTTTCAAAGGACAAATTGCTATAAAAAATGACACCCAGATTTGGGGCAGGCTTTATAGAGCATCCATCAAGTGTGAGATAGTTATCTAGATTGTTCCGTGTGGAAGAATTTGGTCCACTAAGTACAACTGTTTTGTTTAAATTTAGTAGTAGAAAGTTGTTAGTCATCCGTCTGGTAAATTAATTTACAACTGAGTATCATAAGCATAAAAATGAAAACTTACTCCATGTCTCTTAATAATTGCTCCCACCCTGTGGTACTCCATACTGAACTTTTGATCGATATGACACCTTTTCACTCACAGCAACAAACTGTGATCAGTCAGATAAATATTATTTAAACCATGTCAGTGCAGTTCCATTTATGCCAGCATTTATTTACAACATTAATTTATGCCAATTTTCAAGCCTATTTAAAAGAATATTGTGGTCAGTAGTGTTAAAGGCTGCGCTAAGGTCGAGTAACACTAGAGATGCAGCCACAATCAGCCAACAAGGGCAAATCATTTGTCATTCTGATAAGAGCAGTCTCTGTACTTTGATATGGTCTGAATCCTAACTGGAAATTTTCGCACCATTTCCAAGTATGAGCATATCTGACTGGAGCTGTTCCTTTGGCAAATTATGATGCACCATCTGATGTGATTGTGTTACAAGCATTTGCATGTTTATAATTTTTTCTCTGGAAGTATCTGTTTTCATATTAATGAAATTCATTAAAATTCATTCTTTATGACAATTTAATATGAATGTGTCCAGATACTTAAAGACATAGAAAGACATCTTCATGTTATTCTCCCCCCAGGTAGTCTTTATTGGCTTTCTGGTGAATTTCTGCTAAAGTTCAGCTGAATTTCACAATCTGTAGAAACGCAAGCTCTGTCACCTTCCCAAGGAATAACTCCAGGTGACTGTACCCAGCACCATGCTGGACTAATCTCCCTTATGAACTTCTATTTTAAGTCATCTTTACACTCCTGTTAAAAATAGAGAATATGTACAACTTGTACAACATAGCAAGATTCACAAAACAAATAGATAAATAAACATAACAGCAACATTCTCATTTCTTCGGTGGTTCTGAAGTAACTACAGCTCATCTTGTCTGACTTTATTTTGAGATGCAAGTATAGGTTATACATACAAACATAATTATGATTTTAAACCACAACATTCAGTCAACATCTAGAGAAATGCTTCACCATACCTCCATGCTCCACTGCATGGCTTATGTGGTTTTCCAAGTGAATTTTAAAAGACAATTGTTCTGTAGTGGTGAAATTGCTTTTTGGCCATTCAAACCCTCTATACCAGCAGAACTGCTCTGCTTTAAAATGTGTAGGATACTGTAAATATCACATTTGGACTACAATTCCCATAATGCCTCATACCTGGGACTGATCACTTCCGCCTTCACACCCGGTTCTCATTACCACTCATTATTTATGCCAGTCTCAATCTTTTACTCGTTGCAAAATCTTGATTTGCCCCTGCTGCCAACTCTAAGTGTTCTTTCCTGCATTCTGGTTTGTTCTGTGTTTTTTTTATCTTGGATTGTCTATCGTTTTTTGCCTGTTTGCCGCCTGCCCTGATCTTTGGACTGTTTATATACTCTGTGATTGTTTACTGCCTGCCCTGACCATTGCCTGTTCCTGTCTCTACTGTGATGGTTTGCCGATTACTGACCACTGCCTGTTTGACTACGCTGAATAAATACGCTGCAATTGGATCCCAATGCTTCTGACTCTTCATTACAGAAGACTTCGCCAAACAACAATCCATTTTACTGTGACCTATCGACCTGGCTCCTAGAATACTAAGGCACACTCTCGTCACACAGAGGAAGTGCCCCTATCTACCACCCAGGAGAACATTCTTCCAGAGAAACTGCTCATAGCTCCCATATAATAAGATATTATCACTGAGATTACCCACCTAAATGACCAGAACCCACCACCCCCACAATGCCCAGAACATTTAATCTTTGTCCCCGAGCATTTACAGGCGGCTCCTTCCTCAAGCCCATGAAACACACAGTTCAGGACATCCAGGCATAACCGCGACCATGTAACTCCTTAAGAACTGTTTTTGGGGGCCCACATTATCAACGGACACAATTCATCAAAAATTCATCCAGGACTGCTCAATCTGTCAAACATCCAAAACACCCAAACAACTTCCGGCCTGCCTGTTGTAACCTCCTCCCACACCCCAACCTCCCTGGTCTTACATAGCAATTGACTTTGCCACAGATTTACCTAACTCACAAGGCAACACTACTATCCTCACTATAGTCAATCGATTCTCTAAAGCATGTCGTCTCCACTACCCAAACTCCCCACCTCTTTTGAAACAGCTGAACTGCTCTGCAACTATGTGTTTCGATTCTACGGTCTACCTGAAGATATAGTTTCCGATCGGGGACCCCAGATTACGTCTAGAGTTTGGTCATCATTCTTTAAGCACCTCGGTGTCAACATAAATTAAACCACTGGATATCAGCCCCAGTCTAATCGACAAACTGAACGCTTAAATCAAGAGATCATTTATTTTTTACGTTCCTATTGTCAACAACGCCAGTCGGACTGGAGCCGATTCTTGACGTTGGTCAAATACGCCCAGAATTCTCTGGTAAAACCTGCTACAGGCATGACCCAGTTCAAGTGTGTCCTAGGCTTTCAGCCTTTGTTATTTTCCTGGTCCGGCGAGCCCACAGATCTTTCCTCAGTAACCAACTGGCTGCAATGTAGCAAAGAAGTCTGGGACCGAGCTCACACACACCTGGAGACATCCTGGACCCTACCCTCATGAAGGAATTCCACAAGACACAGCCGGCCCCTCGACCTTGTGGTAGACCCCAGCGCCGTTTTCCTCATCAGGGAAAACGCCTCCTTCGCCGCCACCAGAGGGAACATTCAACAGAATTCTAACCTGTTTACATTTGGACTACAATTCCCATAATGCCTCATAACTGGGACTGATCACTTCCGCCTTCACACCTGCTTCTTATTACCACGCCCTATTTAAGCCCGTCTCAATCTCAATCTTTCACTTGTTGCGAAGTCTTGATTTGCCCTCGGCTGTCAACTCTGAGTTGACTACGCTGAATAAATACGCTGCAAATGGATCCCAATGCCTCTGATTTTTCATTACAGTAAAACATTACAAACAAACATTGATCTTTCCATTAATATAGAAAGATACAAAGTTAATTTGTCACATACACAGTTATCAAGGCGTTGTGAAATTATGCAGTTGCTCAACCAAGTTACAGTGCAAGGCATGTAAGTGATTACTGTATTTAAAGATATGTGTGTGAGTGTTATGTGTGGGGGGCAAGTTCTTAGGATGTAGGGCTAACATTATAGAAGGAAACACAGAAGTATTGCTAGATAAGTAAAAACGTGTCTGTGTTGTTTATGCACATGTACACGAATGACGCCCAAATTCTTAAGGTCGTCAATGTTTTAAGTTTTGGTAACTTCACGTTGGCTCAAAACAAAACATTTTAACCTAGCTATCGTTAAGTTGTTAACTGCATTTCGGGTGAAACCTTGGCTCGACAGTTATCGATACTCTTAACGATAACAAATAACTTGATTAGCATTAATGTTAGCCTTAACATTAAAAACATAAAAACATTACCAGCAAAAGATTACGTGGGCCACAGTACAATCCTTGTAAATTTGTTGATGGCATTTATATATTAAGCAGAAATATATAATGTCACAAATACTTTTGGAATTACACAGGGATACGAACCACAGATTTTTATACTTACCTACATGATCAGCATCTTTGTCCACTTCGATTTGTCTCCTGGTCTTCTCAATGCTTATTCCTGTTTCAAAGTTAATAAGAATGTGACATATTTGGACAGGTGTGGCGACTGATGTCACACTTCAATGTGGGCTGGGTTGGATAGTCACCACAGGCTGCAGCCAGACACTTCTCCCAGATCCTAGGGAAAATTCAGATTTTGCACGTTGTATAGTACATATATATTGCTATTTGATATTTACTTCCTTAATGTGCAATAAATATATTTATACATTTATAAGTTTAATTATATTTGTTATTTTTTGGACTTTTTTCATACTGATATTAATATTCTGTTATTCACTATAGAGACAGAATGCATGGTACAGTACAGTAACTTAATTATTTACATAAAGAACTGATATAGTCTTAAAAAAGAAATATTGGTTTTGTCCAGATCAGCTCTTAAGTACCTCATCATTGCATAACTAAACCGTAATTAACCTGTCAGGATCCTGGCTCTGCCTAGTCTTTAGAATCGTGTTTCGCCAGGATCCTGACTTTGTCTTGTTATGTGTCAGAGCGCGAGGATCAGACTCCATCCTATCTGTCTTAGTTAAGTTTCGTTTTGAGGCGGAGTCTGGACTCGCGCTCTGGGTGTGCGTTATGTGTGGAAGCACATGGCTAATTACATATTCATCGGCCATGTGCTCCTGTCTTACATCATTCCCCCACCTCCTTGTTCCCTTGTTACTCGTTTCGTTAATGTCGCACACCTGTTCGTTATTGTTCCCCACGTGTATATAATTCCTTTGCGTTTGTTGTCTTGTGCTGGTCCGTCTGGTTTTCTCGCTCGTTATTTCGTTGCTCATTGTTTCTAGCTCATTGTTAAAATCTCACTATTTTGTTATTTGTTCCTGTTTCAAATCCTGTTCAGTCACGTCGGTGTTACGTGTGATTTCCTGTGTCTGTCTTTGTTTGTTGTCGCAGTGTTTTTACTCAGTCTAGTCTGTTATATTAATTAATTCATGTCTAGCATTTTAGTCTGTGTTATCCCTGTTTAGTTTCTTGAGATTATTCTTTATTAACTCTTGTTAGTTTTTTCCTTATTATTCAAATTGTTATTGTTCTTTGTTTCTAGCCTTGCTTAGTTATTGTTTGTTTGATTTCTGTTGTGTTTTGTTATTTCAGTATATTTCCTTGTCGCCCTCTTGTGGCAAATTTATGTTCAGTTGGTTTAACCTTGCTGCTTTTGGTAATTATTTGTTAATAAATTTGTTTTGTCGTACCGTTGTCTGCGTTTGGGTTCCTCCCGTGCACATCCCTAACAGTACAGACCAGCCAACATAGAATCCAGCAGACAGCGGGTTTTGTTTAGTTCTATGTTAATGTCATTGATTGTTGTCTTGTTATCTGTTTCAGATTATGGAGTCATCTTCGGAGTGGTGGGATCAGACTGTCGCCAGGTCGCTCACCTTTGAGTTGCCTGTTCCTTCCCAAGCAGGCCTTCTGCTTTTGGAGCATGCTGAGGAGGTCGACGAGATCGGGGAATCAATCTCGTCGACCTCCTCAGCATGCTTCAACTGCTATTCAAATTCCTAGGTACCCACATCTCCGATGATCTCTCCTGGACTGCCAACAGCTACAGCCTAGTCAAGAAGGCTCACCAGCGCCTCTTCTTTCTGAGGGCTC
>JAZGTJ010014493.1:0-14100 GCA_036877575.1 Botia almorhae
GTTTTTGACTTATGTTTTGTAATCGCCAGCTACACAATTAAAACACAGTTATGTTGAATGACTAGGTAGATTTGCCAGTTTGCCATTATGCTATGTATGCAATACTGTTATGTTTACCATTTAAAACATGGTCAAAGTGCAGACTGCCAAGGTTGTCTTCTATTTAAAAAAATAAATAAAAACATATTCATTTTTCAGAGCAATGTAATGCAGAAAAAGATTCAGACTTGTTTTATTCAGAGAGCACACATATACAACACTTTAAACAATTTTTACCTGTGAAAATGGACCTGACTTTGCATTGCAAATTAAAATGCGCTTTATTAATTTCTTTTATTTTAAGCATTAAAACCTTGTAACAGCTGAATAAATTACAGCATGATTGAGAGGGTCAGGTAGCCATATCATCACATGCAAGCATTATTTCCACAGTTATTGGAAATACTTAAGAACAAGTAACCGAGTAGCAACAACAGAAAATAGCAGAAAAGCTTGGTTTAAGACTGAAAATAGTTTAGTAGTTCAAACAGAATAGAGAAAAACATGTTTAAAAATCCCTTTAGCTGCCTACCCAAACAGCATATTTAGACACAAAATGCTGTTCAAAAAGTTCAACAACATTGAACAACATTATGCTCATACAATATACCTTGTTAAAGCTACAATTCATACCTTTTCTCTCTCTGTCGCCATCTCTGTTTAAAACATAAAATTGCAGGTTGCTTTACGTAATTTTCTATATGCATGTTTAAGTCAAATGAAGTTCAACTGACATACCACAGGAAATTTGACCCGACAGCTCAAATTATAAATTAATAATATAAGCTTATTCTTATGAATCAGTTATGAGACAGTTTTGAACACTGATTTTTCATGTACTTGCTAAATAACTGTTATTTATTTTTTTATTTTTTTACCAAAAACGTTATGGACTGCAGCTTTAAAGCCCAATTTTAAGGCATCATTGCTGAAATCTCTCATGGATAAGGTAATCCCAGAATGCATTTCAACTTTGTTTCTTAGTAAAAAAATAATCTAAGAAGATGCATGGAGTCAAGACAAATGTTGATTATGACTACATTTCATACAATACCAAAAATCATCAGAAAAGAAAACTATTTTACCTGCCATTGGTGTGTGGTATCTATTTTTGGTATCTATGGTATGCTTATATAAGTATCTCATCATTAGCTTAGCACCATGCTAATGCGTGCTCCGGTAAAGTCTCATGTTCACTTAATGTGAGGAATGTTATTTGTGTGTTGCGTGACTTACTGGCTAGGGCATTCCATATCGGTCACTAATACAGTCCCATGATGGTTGCCTTAGAGAGCAGCTGTCTATAGTCAATGCTCAACTCTCTATGTTTGGGAACAGCTCAATAATTTTTTTAAAAACCAATACAAACTATTGAGTATTTATTTGTGAAACCATTTTCTGAAGAGACTGTGATTTTAACATGGATGTAATAAACAATTAAGTAAAATATCTACCACCAATTCCATCTTAACCGACTATAAAACATGCAAATGCAATTTTTTTATCCCTCTCAGTTTTAGAGACTATTTTACACTCTGTTCTGCATTTGTCAAGAGTACGCCGACGTGCCCTGTGTGACAGTATTTTGGCAAGCTCGGCTAAGACACCCAGTTTTCTTTTTGCTGTAGCGCTAAAGATTTCAGTTCCTGTCTCTGAGGGCAGGTGGCCCTGACAAACACATGTTTTAGCAGTCAATTATCCAGTCAGTAAAGCCCCCCTAATTACAGTACAAATCAGTTCTGTGCCTGGCAGTGAAGATTCAGAGGGGCTGGTGGAACAAAGGCATTTTGGAATGGTTAAACTGTAAAAGCTAAACATCTGATCTCCCAGTGTTTTGGAGCTACTAGAAACTCTCTTTCTGATGCGGACATGCTGAGGCAGAATTAAGGGCTCTGAATTTAGATGCCGTCTGCATTTCAATTTAGGTAATGCCAGAGAAAACACATCAATTAAAAGCATAGATTGCAGCATCACAGATAAACAGTTTGTAATTTTATAAATGTAATTTACATACATACATATATATGTGTGTGTATATATATATATATGTAGGGTTATCAATTATTAGTTAGGGTTAGCAATTTTCGGAGAGGCAAGCTAACTTTGAAAGCATAAGATCCCACGTCCCTTCAGAGCTCTCTTCAAAGCCACGCCTCCTCCAAAACCCAACAATGCATATTTTGACAGGCAAGTATGACATCCTTTCATTGTATTCTCATTAAATGCAACTGGATGAACATTTTATGGTTCTGCACTTTCCACAGAAGACATATATTTATATAAATATTTTAGACCACTTTACTTAGTGATTGTTATCAGGATATGTAAAGACTTTTAACCAGCAAAACAAAAAAAGATTCTGGAAAAAGTTGTCTAGCCTGCCTTTGAGGGTAAATAAGTTTGTTTGAAGATTCTCATTACTAGCTCAATGTTCACTGTTTGCTTAGAACAGTTTGCTTCAGTTACCATAATGATATATTCATATATGCACATAGTGTATCGATTGATCATAATTTCTGCACATTATTAATCAAAATAATTTTCTAAGTTCAACCTTTAAATCACTTTTTTACAGTACACATACTTCGAAGTTGAGAACCATCCCATGAACACCAGGAAACAGTTGAGAGGAATTTAAAAGCATATACAAATAATTTTTAGGAGGCAGAACTTAATCTCTACAAAGTGACCCTTCATATTTGACATACGCTATGATTAAACTCACTGTAATTGCCTATTCCATCCTTTCCAAATAGGAAACAATTGTGAACCATGAAGATATTCAACTCTAAAAAATTTTAATTTAAACTTTGTTTGATAATATTCACATGAGAAATTGAACAAACAGGGTTGAATATCCTTCTGCAAGCACTTAAAAAATTCATCCTTGTCCAACAGCTAAAAAACTGACCTTGTATTAAATTGTCCAAGTTTGAATTGTTTGCAAAGGCCAGTGAACAAATGTTTGGCTGAAAGATAAATAAGCAGGCTAATATTGATTCAGACTAGTAATATCTTACATAAAAATTTGGAACAGAAAAAGGTGCATACTGGGTCAAGCAGTGCTGTGTTGAAGGCGGTATAGGCGAGGTGCACAAATAAGAACTGATTCACGCTGAGCTGAGATCATTCATCTTGTGTGGAGCGTAACTATTATATACACTGAACAAGCGTTTCTGCATTCTGTTTTATATACACTGTGATATTCAGCATCTCCAATGCTGTTTCATGAAGTTCAACCCTGGGAATGTTATTGCTCATATTTGCTCTTTCTAGTCCCAGAAGACATGATGAGATCTCTGTGGTGTTTTATTTAAGAATCAGCTTTGTCTTAGACGTCCTAACAGACCTGTATCTAAGATACAGAACTAAGCAGCTATTATTTAATGTTCACATTCATTGTATCAGCCAGTATGGGATCCTGCATTGATCTGTTGCACTGTAACATCCTGGACATCTATTATGCATCTATATGCATGTTTCAGAGTGCAGCCTAGCCCATTTTTCTTTAAGAATAGTGCACTTAAAGGACCAAAGTTGACTAAGTTCTTGAACATATTCATGGGGACAAGCTGACAACATAAATGGCTGAAGTTAGTGATGTTTCTGGCAGCCTCTCACTTCACGCTGTAATAGATGTTTACAGGCACAGCTCTGTGAAACAAGGACAGACTGATGGTGAAGACCCTTCTAGCCATGAATGTCTAAAGGACATGTGATTGATGCTTCTAGCCCTGAGAGACCAAGGCGGTGTCAAGATTATAAGAAAATCCACCAATGGCAGAAGAAATAAATGGAGACCTTACGAAATATGAAGAAGTTTGTTTCAAAGGGCAAACTCTGACACAGTGTTTAATATTTATTACAGTATTAGCTGTTGTTAGCACAACACACATATTTGATTGGCAGTCTTTCTGCCTGAAACAAATATGTTAAAAACAACAACAATGAATTATAACATCTGACTTTCTTTAAAATTGTATTTATCTATTTATTTATGGTCTTGTAAATCCTTTATTTTTTTACATATAGAATTACAGCAACTGCGTTCACCTTGGGAGGGCTGTGGTCATGATGTCACTCTTGTAGCTTATTTCTGATTGGTTACTCACTAACTGGTAACTAGCTGGAAGTGCCACAACTTGTACCCCCTATATGGAGCATAACCTTATATAAACATAATAAAATATAAGCTAGAAATCATCTTTCAGTAGAGGTTTGGCTAAGTGATAAACCTCAGGGTATTGCTTATTATAGCACTCTATATTATTTTTGAATCCAGGGGCAATAAATCTAAATAAAATAAATAAGGTGCTTACAAGCAAACAGAATATGTCCATGTAATGAAATCACAGCATGACTGTTTTGGGGCATCTAGGAGACAGGGCCAGAAGACTTTTTATTTGTCATTTCTTTCTTTAGCCAAGAACTTGTCATCTAGCATCTGCCAAATGGATTACATCCAGAGTCTGATATTGGTTTTCTGAAATCTTTGAATCCAATAACCCTCAGCAACTTATTTACAATCTTATCCTATGCTGATCTTTTTCTGTTCGTCTCTAATGAATCTGTCATGAGACTCAAACTTGTTTACCTCCGGTAAGTTTGGTCCCCCGATCTTAATTAATTGCGTGGTGGTAAACTCTTAACTCTTTGTTAATTATCTTTGCTATGTCTTTGTTAAAGCTGAATTTAAAAGAGCGAGATAATTATTAACCCAAAATCATTATTTCATTATCTACAAACCTTGTTCTAAGAGATATCGTATCTTGTGATTGCTTAGGTCAATAAAGATAAAACAATGACAATGGATTGCTACTAATGCTCCCACATTTAGAACCATCATGTATGGATAAATGTTACTGTGTCTGTGTGCTTGCCCAAGCCAAATAGTTGCCACTAAGGTTATCTGGGTGGTTGCTAGGACTTTTGTAGGTGGTTGCTAGGTGGCCCAAGTCAAAAGAGCCCACCTTTATATCTTTGATATTCTGCTCACTATAGCTTGTGTCTATACAATATATTTTATACTATACTATATATTTTCACCTGTTGTTCTGATATCATTATTTGAATAAACAAACATATAATGAATGTTTCAACAATACTTTTTAATGCATTTAAAATATGTAAAATGGTCTGACATTTATTATGACAAACAAATTATGTAAAAGCCTGCTGCAGATCGTATCTGTCAAAGCGCAGGTGTGTACGGGCGGATCTTGACCTTTTCAATATTGCGGTTGTACAGACATTGCAATAACCAGCAACAGTTGCAAATGCGGCATCTAGGTATTTAAATCTATGGCATTAGACTGTTGTGTTTTGTGTTTGTTTTATATTGTCTTATTGAAAGAGAGTCTGTGTCTCACATGTAAGCACAATCAATACCGTTATGGTCATTGCATGATCAAAATTAGCAATCTTTAATTATTTGTGGAATTTGTGGATTATAGCAAGACAGTTGTTTTTTTTGTTCACAGCTGTTTGTGGGAGTGACTTTGAGTGTTTGTGGGAGTGAGTTTTATATGACAAGAAGCTTATTTTGAGCAGTGACAATTGCACAGCTAAAAGGAGCAATTGAAAGTAGATCAGCTCCAGCTTTTTGCTGGAGTGGATTGTTTTCAGTTAACTGTGGTAGGTTTTGTGGCAATAGCCACAGGGCCTGTTAAATGAGAGGGTTAAAGAAGCAATGTTTGTTGTCAATAAAACAAACTGTTAGAAATTTTGTGGCATACCTGATGTCCCTCACATACAGTACATGCAGCTGAATCAAAATCTGAGATTTATCTAAACTTTTTGCACAAGTGTCATTCTTTTAAGAAATTATATTTGAGCTTTGCTGGTTAAATCTCATCATGATGGGCAGAAAATCAGAGACAGTCTATTCATGGCATTTATCTATTATAAGATTATTTAAATGACAACAGCTGCTCTGTGGTCCAACACTTGCATATTACAGTTCAGTGTGCCAAATCACAATGTGCAACAATTTTCTTGGGAATTCCTAAGCGATTGAACAGATTTTGTGGAGAGATACGTATCGAAATAAAAATAGCCATAAAAAATGGTTTTCTAAGCAAGTTTCAGTTTCAATTTAATAGACATAAAGCCAAGAAAATGTTTTTTAATAAGGAAAAGAATCTTCTCCATATGCATACAGCACTACATCCTCTTACTGTATATTACATATCTCCATTCAAATAACAGATTGCAGGAAGAGAAACAGCACTTATTAGGCATTTGCTGAGGTATTGCTGAAGATATTGCTTTCTGTGTTCTTGATTTCCGCCTTCTTCTAAATTTAGACAGCAGATACATTACTGATGGACTTTGATGGGTCATGGGTTCGAAGACGGAGGAGTGAGGAAACAAGGATGCACTATTTAGGAAATGAGCGGTACCCACAAAGTAATGTTTGGAAAGCATCACATAGCTAGTGTGTGCACTTTCTAGCAAGTCTTCCTACCTATGGCTTCAACATAGTTATTTCTTCAGATTCACACACAATTAAAACTAGTAAATTCTTCAGAAATTCCACTTTTGTATCCCATAGAGGAAACAGTTTTTATAACACATGAGTAAATGACAGAAGTTTCCTCCTTTTTTGTGCACTGTGCCTTTAAATTGGAATGTCAGCAAGTATTTTATCCAAAAAATGACACACTTCTCCTGTTAATAGGATTACACTTTTATATTTATTTTTAAATAAATTATGTTAGTATATGACTAATGAACTATAATGAATCCATGATCCCATCAACAACAGCAACAGAAACCCATAAACATCATAAATCATAACCAGCCTGTAAATCACGCACAGCAATTTATGTGTAACCCTAAACGTATTGCCTTATTTAAATCAAACCATATGGGCACAACTGCACCTGTGCAGACTCAGCCATCCACGACGGTCCAAAATTCAGAATCATAATTAATCAATTTTACTGCTGGGTTGGGGTTTGGGCCATGCTATGCAGGTTAAAATGAAGCTCAAAGCTTATTTTTGTGTGACTTATGTTCACTTACCAAAATTCTGTAAAATCAGTAAATTAGGTTCTCGGCTGTTATTTTGAGTGCTTTCATCTCTATAAATATGTACTGTGGAGCGTGTAGTGGGTGTCTAATTGGCTCTCTCTTCTGTATTTGATCCTATCAGAGTAAGTAGGACTTGGTACTAATAGTGGTGTTCTGATTCGACTTTCCTGCTCACGTACATTACAGAGGAGAGTCTTATTTTGACAGTGCATTCTGAAGGACTTCATTAGTCTAACAGCACTACACGCTGAATAATGGCAGTTGCCTTGACCTTGTGCTCAGGTGTCATTTTGAATTGTAATGCCCAATTGTAACGGGGCTTTACAAGTCATTACTGAACAGTGCTTGCTCTGTGTGGCTATAATGGGCATTTTATGTTATGTGATTGGACTGCACAAAGCTTGAGTCAGAGCTATTTAGGTGTTTGAAACAAGCAGGAACTGTAAAGATCTTAATAAAGGCTAATTGGAAGTGAGATTTTTATTTGTGCCAGATTGCTAAAGAGTTTAAAGAAATTGAAACGTTTGTTGTATGTGGTGATACACAGTTAGGTAACTGCGCAATAGGACCGATACGCTCTGTTGAAGCACCCTAGATTAAATTTATAAAGACTTACATAAGAACTATATAAGACCTTCTGTTCTGTAAAAAGTGACAGTTCATAAGCTAATAAATGCTTATAATAAGGGCTCAGATTAATCATGAGAGCCTATTGGCTCAGTGAACAGATGTTGTCATTGTGTCCAAATGAACATGTTTCTAGGTATTTATGCATGGACGAATGCTGTTGTTATTATTAATACACATTTCTCATGCTCAGAATTAAGAGTTTAGGAGGGGGAGGCATTGGTTTCTATGAGCCAAGCTGATCCAGGAAAAGATTAATATGAGAAAGCCAATGACTCATGACAGTGAAACATTCTCAGACATAAAACACACACTTTTTTCTGATACGTGTTCCCAACAAATGTGCTCTTTTATATGTTGTGACTTCTCATGGGACCAGCTGGTATTCAAAAGTTATTAATTTTAATGTCATAATTGTTATACAGCAGTTACAGCAGATAAAGCAGTTAAACTTTCCATAAACATTGAAATGTGGTTGATCCATATCTTTTATAGCTCAGAATATTAAAAACTAATAACAGATCTTCTGAGATCTTCTTTAATGATGGGCTTTGTCTCAGATGTTTCTCCTTAAAATTTTTGAGAAGAGATTAGACAGACACAAATTTAATTTTAGATATATATAGCACTTTTTACAATGTTGCTTTGTTTCAAAGCAGCTTTATCTATAATAAAAAATAAAACAGAAATACCTGTCATTGTGTGTGAAGGCTCGTACCTCTCTCAATGGTCTATAAGAGGATAATGTATTCAGACTGCCTGCTAAAACAGTATGTACTTCTGAGACTAAGCAAGATATGCCGCTTCAGACTACATGGGAATGGCCCTTAAAAGACAACAATTTATAGGACAAAGGTAGTAAAAGATTTGCAATAATACCATAAAATATCTAAATATTGCATAATGAAAGAAAAGGGAGACAAATAAATAGTGAAATAGTAGATACACTTGTTGATATATGCTATACAGTAAGAGTATAGACCTATAAAAATAGTATGAAGGCCAGAGCAGTTGATCTTAAAAGAATTTAATGAGAAATGTTTGAGTTGATAATGAAAGGGTATTTGCCATATGTGAGCACAATTTGAGATATTAAAATCTCTTCTGAAACACATTTAAAGATTGTTTTTAATCTAAAAAGCAGGAACCTTGAGCAAAAGTCAAAATTAGTTCTCCATGTAATCTCAATTCTGTTTAGTATAAACCATTGTAATTTTTCTTTTCTATGGGGTGTCAATTCATTCAGCATGGTTTGGTGATTTGCCAATATCCTGCCATGAACGTTGCACACAGATTTCTAATGTCATGCTAGTCTGTTGCTAATACAGTCACATATTCTGACAGTGTGCTTTTTGTTTTGTGTAGAATTAAGCCTTGTGCTTCTGCTGGGGGGGTTAATATTCAATAAAATGCCTGAGGGTGTAAAGCTACATGTTTTCTAGGTTTATCTGCATGCCCGAGGTTTGCCCTACAACATTTCACTATTTAAATTTAATCCAGTCATTGTATAGGACTGGCATGAGGCAAAGGACTATTGCTCCGGAGTCTAGAACTCTCATTTGATGAGGAATAATGGGCACAGGTGCCGCTTGGCGCTGACTCGCTTCTTTCTGCTGTTGAATTCATTTGCATATTTTCATTTGCCTCGTCAAAGAAGGATTTTGACCCTTAGCAGGGTGTTTGTGGTAGCGACTGATTGGTATTCAGGGTTTCTGTAGGGTTGGAGAGAGAATGAATGAAAACAGAGCCTATCTGCCACGGAAAAGCGTTCGTTGAGTCAACAGATGGCAGATACAAGCACTGAAGAATTCAGATCGTGCCCAAAATACATTTAAAAGTCTTCAGACTGCTTTAGAATTTTATAGTCTTGGTCGCTCCTCCATGGCATTCCTGAAATGTCTTTGCGGACAGACACAAACAGCCTTTGACAAGCGTACCATCTGTGCACCTCACGTTTGTTTGTTTTTGCATATGCATTAAGAACACTTTTAAGTTTGTGGTCTGGAATTCAGCCTTTAGTGCTACTGGTGCTACGCAACTGTTGGAAATGGATATGCCACTGTTTATATCAAACTGTTGATCAAAACCAAGCTGAGATGTTGTGGCCTCTCAGAATACCAGTGAAACCAGCATGTGAATTTCAACATTTAAATGCTGGCCCCGGGAGGACAATACAGAGGATGTCTAGATGTACCATCAGCCTTTTTTTGTGTGGAGGTTCTTACACTTGGTTTCCTCAGCATTGCAATTGCAGTTGCAGTAGATTTCCAGGAGCTTGATCTTATCTGTGCTATATATTCTTAAAACTTTTATTTTAAAAATGTATTTTTGCAGCATTATGCAGCTTTTCTCCTTCAGAATCATAATTTTGTTTTATTGACCAGGAAAATTGACTTGTTAATTTGCTCCAAGGATGTTTAATCATGGCATTACAAGTACTCACATAAACCCTATATGTTGCACACACAGAAGAGGCAGAGTTTTCTGGTGGCATTTAGTCTTTTATTACTGTCACACTCTGCAAAATTAATAAACACAACATGAAATTAGACAGGCTTTCATTGCGTGTTGAAATGACTGGCAGTGACTTTCTTCATAAATGAATGAAAACTCTTATGCAATAAACATTATACAGTTTCCTGATATACATTTATTTGAAAGTGATTACAATATATTAAATCAAATAGACTTTAACTCACTTACATTACATTACAGTGATTCAACTATAACGTTGTACTAACTTACACAAACTGTGTAAAACCACATTAAGTATTTTTTTATATCTCTTTTATAAACTATAAACATCTCTTATAGAACTATAAATTCTCTTTACCAGCATCATACTACTCATCAAACAATAACAAAATATCACAGGACACAAATGACGTAATTAAATATTACTCGGCTCTACAAACAATATTGAGCGCATTGTAATCTCTAACGACATTCTGTCATGCTGAAACACTGATCGCGGCCTCCGCCAGCGCAACCGAGTTGTTGAGATCAAACAAACACATGAAATACACCAATAAACATTTGATGAACATAAACTGCGATGCCATATCACTCATCTTACCTGCAAAATTAATAAACACAACATGAAATTAGACAGGCTTTCATTGCGTGTTGAAATAACTGGCAGTGTGACTTAATGACATAAATGAATGAAACTCCCTGCGGCTCACCATCGCCCCCCTAGCATCACTCGCCAGCTTATACAGGTCTAAGTGATGTTTAAGTAGGCATCATTACACAACTTTAGTTTATATTAGAGTAAGCACTAGTATAAATGATAATAAATAATAACGAAAAATAAAAATAAAAGAATATACATGACTGCTTGAGTTTATACCTCTACATATACACAATACATACATCGAATGGACAGTTATGGCTCATTATGCAAAGCAATGTACACAAATATCAATATACAGTATAATACAATGTATGTACTGTACGGTACACATGTTGGGGAGCAACAGTGTGGGTGATGTGTGGATTATTATGAAAAGAATAATTAAATAATGACTAGCAACAATAATTAATTGAGAAAATGTAGTAAACAATGTCGATAAATGCGAAGCAATAGAAAACACATTGTTAAAAGCAAAAATTTGGCACAGCATCTTACAAATGTGTCTCTCATGTCAATTATAATGAAATTAACTAAATGGTAAAATAGTAAAATAAAATGGTAAAATAGTGTTGTCTTAGCTTATAGCTTATTTTTCTCTCTCTTCTGCACATTCACAGACATAAAAGTACTTGTTTCTAAGGCAATACTCATGATGCCAGACTTTGTTGTCGATGACTGCATATGTAATCACTTTATTTATTTATTAATTCAGATTTTTACCAAAATGTTTAAGCATGAAGAATTATCTGCACCAAGTAACAGTGACTAATAGCTTATTAATAGAAATATAGTATCTTTAACTGTTAAGGTTGCTGCCATTTAGTTCCTTTTTAAATAACAGTCAAGTTGTAGTTGTCATAAAATTCTAAAAAGTTTCTAACTTGTAATTACTAGTTTTAAGTAAACGTTTTTCAAAAGTCGGAAACTCGTAATTATGGCAATTAGTCTGATGTGAATGGACCATTAATTCTGTGATGTAAAAAAGGGTGGGGTGGCAAGAATTAATTTTGAAACTTAAAAAATGGGCCACAGTTTGGAACGCCTGATTTAGAGTATCTGATACAAACAAGTAAAATACTGAGTAAACCTGAAGCTTGTAGAGGAGATTAACAGCTGGGAGAAAAAAGTGCAATCATGCTAAAGTCAGCCTGAATCAAAGAAGCTATAAATCACTCTGTGACATCAGTTGTTGTAAGATGAGTGCATGGACGCAGATTATGTCGAGTCGTTGCCATGGTGACGGATGAGGACAATACATTTTTCAAAAGGAAGGTATATGTTTGTGGACTAAACATTTGAAACCACAAGGGGAAAAAAAATAGAGGCAGGTGTGCATGATGAGTATTGCATTATGGGAGTTTTACAAGCTTTAATTACATTCTTGGGAATTTGTATCTGCAATATATTCAAACAGATTAATTTACAGAACACATCTGGGTCATTGCTACAATGAAGTACATGTTTATGTCCCCATAATTTATGTTTTGATGCAGTACATTGCATAAATTATCAAAAATGTTAAAGATGATAATAATAATGGTTATCCTTTATTTATCACAATTAAGTTATTTACTACTTCGATTTGATTGTATATTGCCACTTTTGCCACATCTACTAACTTCTACAATGCAGTGGATGAATACAGTGCTTGAAAAGCACTGTATGTATTATCAGTGAATATTGTGATGTTTAGTGTGATAGTTGGATTTTCTCACTATTTCCTGTTTGCTAAAATTATGGAAATCAGTACAATTACAATTATATAATACAGTTAATTGTTCTGCCATTCTGTAAATAATAAATGCATAATTATTAAATTGTATTCAACCCGAGCATGTTTAAGAAAGTCTGCTATACCACTAAATATTTTCTTAAATTACAAGCATATTCATCTCCAAGAAGATACAGGGTTCCAGCAGCAAAAAACAGGAGTGACCCAGTTATTCATCTGACTCATCAAGGTAGTCTGAAAACCACAATTCAGTTCAGATCAACTCAGTTCAATATTCATTTGAGGGGATTGGGCAAATGCCATTCTCAGAGTCTCAGACATTGAATGTAAGCCTGCAGACGGTTATATAACCGGCGTAAAAGTCGCAGAACTGAATAGCACAATATAAGGCTTTGACAAGAGCAGAAGGTTGAAACAAAAGAGTTGTAGGTTATAGGGAACTCCAATGCTCAAACTTTCTGTCCCTGTAGCAGCACAAAAAGATGGGCTGGTTTATCACTCTTATACAAACCTCCCTGGAATCGCATTGCTTTACAATTCTGATGGAGCCTTGTTTAAACACCTTCTAACATTTAATGTCTTGGGTATTTAAACGTGGAAGGCTGGCTTGAGATTGGACAGGTACAAGAGAGTTCTTGAGAGTCTTTCAACAAAGAAACTTCACCTGAGCTGTTCCAACAGAATTTGAAGCTCTAAATGGATTACCCAGTGTGTGCATGAAGACACACAAAAATTTCAACAAAACTTCAAAGACATAAAAAAATAAGTCTATAAATATGCTTAAAAGGGACTGAAAATTAAATAAATAATGTGGAAGGAGAATCAAACAACATTTACAATGGGAATTTTCGTAACAGCGCCTCTCCTCGAGAAGAACTGTCAATTTGCATAGACGGACGAACGAGGAGGCATTTAGCATTCGAATGACGTTTGTGTGCGACCTGAGAGAGCTTAAACTTAATGCAGATGAAAACAGACAGAGGAATATCTGAGGCAAAAGCAGAAGGAGATCTCAGTTGAACGGTCAACAGAATTTTAACAGGGTTTCATGAAGAAGGACAGACCTCTCCATGACTGGACCATAAGCTTGAAGGGACATCTTTAGAATGCAAACGTTTGAATGCACAATGTGACAATGGATTTTTGTAGAACTTGGAGATGTATCTTTGGTTGACGCAAGCTTGGGGAATCAAACAAATATCATCAAACTCTATCTGCAAAAGAGGAAAGACGAGTGTGTGTACCGAATAATAAAAAGCATCTGGGATTCTTCAGTGTGTTATGAATCATAGATCTTTAAATCCCTGTTGGTGTGTTTCAGTGTGAACAGCACCACTGTGTGCACCTGTGATGCTTTTAAAACTGGTGGAAGACTGGTGTTCAGTGAACATATCCAAGGAACATATCCAAGGTCACCAGTTTGATCAAGAGGCAAGAATCTTTCTACCACAGCTGTGACTCAAAGTAACTGATGGTGCCAGTCACCTCCAGGCATATTCTGTTTCTAAAGAACGTAACTAAATTATGAGAA
>JAZGTJ010014494.1:0-14100 GCA_036877575.1 Botia almorhae
CACTGATTTGAGATTTGCATGATTGAAATCTCCAGCAACAATAAACAGTCCGTCTGGGTTTAAATTCTGCAGTTCACAAATAGCCCCATACAGTTCACAGAGCACGTCTTTTACATTCGCGCTGGGCGGTATGTATACAGCAATGATGAGAACGGTTGTGAATTCCCATGGTAAATAAAAAGGTCTGCATCTAACAGTCACAAACTCCACCTGCGATGAGCAGGTGGAAGGCAAAAAGTCTTTTAAAAAGGCATTCATGGATGCATTTCTTCCCGAAGTGGAGGATAAGCTGAGGTCACTGCTACACCTCAAAGATTTATCATGGCTGATGGGAAGGTATATCAGGCTATAAAACAAAGCATAGTCAGCTACAAGTGGCAGGATAAAATCTGCAGAGTGGAAACTTGTATAATGAAGACACCTCGCTTTTAATTTGATAGCTGGCCTAGATTTCACGCGAGCCAATTTCTTGCAAGACTATTTATAAATTCTACCCGTTCTTAACGTCTTCAATTATGTCAGGGTCGGCTGCAACAGGGACTTATGAAAATGATCTAAACCTGGCTGCTCTGACTCTCTACTATGCCTTACCTCCAACCTGGGAACCAACACTCAAAACTCCTAACATGGAGCCTGTTCCCTGCTGGGACTCAAGGGAAAATCAAGAGGAGTTGGGGAAATTGATGGCTACCTGGCCACGAGCAACCTCAAATGTCCTGGGGAAGACAGGGGTGGAACAACATGAAATCATCTTGTCTGATCAACTGCCCATTAAAACCAGAGCATACAGAGTCTCACCTTTCGAGAGGAAGATCATTAAAGACCAGGTTGACCAAATGCTTAGAGACCAAAAAATTGAGTCCTCTTCTTCTCCATGGTCATCAACTGTTGTTTTAGTCCCCAAACCCAATGGCAGTTGCAGGTTCTGTGTAGACTACAGGAAGTTGAACAGCAAGACCGTACCTGACGCTTATCCTATGCCACTAATACATGACATCTTGGAATCCATGGATGGCGCCACCTGGTTCAGCACCTTGGACTTACAGTCAGGCTATTGGCAGGTAAAGATGGAGGAAAGTAGCAAGGAGAAACGGCTTTTATCCCAATGAAAGGACTACGGCTCTATTCCGTATGGGCTCCGGAATGCTGCTGCTACCTTCCAGAGGCTGATGGAAAAGGTATTGGCAGAATTGAGGGGAATACATCGATGTATACATTGATGACATTATCATCAACTCAAAAACATTAGATGAACACATACAACATCTGAACATCATATTACAGAGACTCACCCAGGCAAACCTTACACAAAATATGAAAAAAAAATTTTTTCAACTAGCAGTTGACATTCCTGGGACACATCTTTTAAGCTACAGGAGTTGAGGTTGATCCAACGAAGACTCAGGCCATCATCCAGTATCCACCTCCAAAAAACCTTAAAGCCATACAGAGCTTTTTGGGCTTGGCAGGGTGGTACCACAAATTCATACTCCATTTTGCTGACATCACCGCTCCTTTAAATCACCTAAAAAAGAAGGGAGTAACATGGGAATGGACGCCTGAGTGCCAAGCCAGCTTAGATACCCTTAAACAAGCATTGCAAAACCCACCTGTCTTAATACAACCTGACCTCAATCAATAATTCCTCGCATGGGCCTTCAACAGCCCTAAAACTTAGACTTTCCTCACCCGCTGGACTCTCAGGCTACAGCAATTCAACTTCCGAGTTCATCAAAGGAAGGGTTGCCTGAACTTAGGACCAGGCGCCTTGTCCCGAACCTCTGGCTCTGTGGAGCAAGAGCAGGCACACTGCCTGGCTATAACAACTAAATGTGCTACTGACATACCAAATACATTGAAGGAAATATCTCAAGCCCAAAAGAATGATACTTTCATATCTCACCTGCAGGCAGTGCAGAGAACTACTAAGGGACAAAACCAACACATAACCTTCGAGGATCATCAGGGGGTGTTGTATCGTCGAGTACCTGTAAGGAATAGTGGTGACAAATTTCAACTGGTCATACCCCAAGCATTAATACTTTAGGTAAATAGGTTTTTGCACTATTTCCATTAAAATTAGCTGGGAGGGCATCTGGGCCAATCGAAGACCCTGTTGAGGATTTTGGAGGTGGTTTGGTGGCCGACAGTTAGTTGTTAGGTCAGGCAATATGCCAAAGGTTGCGATACTTGTCAACAATATAAACACGATAACACCAAACCAAGTGGCTTTCTACAAAATACATAGGTAGTTGAGCCTGGGCACACATTGGGGGTGGATTTGATTGGTCCTTTCCCCTTACAGTAAAAAACTGAATGCTTATCTGCTCGTTGTGGTGGATTACTACACCAAATGGGTAGAGATGTTCCAGCTCAGGAATGGCAAGATGCAAAGAATTGTCAGCTTTCTCAAGGAAGAGATCTTTACCCGGGATTTAACTGGAGAAGTATCCAGAAACTCACGACCAGTTAACATCCACAGACAAACCTAATGGAAAGAGAATTTTCCATTAGAATTTTCAGATTTGAAAGATTACTGGCTCTCAGTAAACATTTGACTATGGTGACTGGTGCCTCTATTTTCATGTTCTGTACAACAGAATCTACGATAACTAGGGCACTTTCAACAGGTGTCTCAGTGGGTGCATCACTGGGTGGGGAGAACCTGTTTGAAACTGTGATCAAACGGAAGAGCAGTGTTTTGTCCTGCAGCTATGCCGTCTCACAGTCAAGTTTCCCTGCTGCGGGTGATCTGCAACCGGAACCGAACAATGTATGGACCTAGTCACATTCAAAGTCTGGTCTAAAACCCTATCACTCTTACTATCCTCAAGTAAAGTCTGGATGCGTGTATCTAATTCAGAATTTTTTTCTGTTAGCCTAACTATTTTCCTACATTTATCACATGTAAAGGCTACACTAAACATGGCAAACAGTGCATGTTACAATAACAGGAGAAGATGCCATGACTCACTGTATTTTACAAGTTATTCCTACTTACCGCAATTGTTTGATAAACTCGGGCAGATGAAAAATGCAGGAGATGAAGACAACATAGACATGACAACATAATCACAGTAAACACAGAAAACAGCTGACCGGCTAGCATGGTGCCAACCAAACAGTCGTCTGTAATGAATAACAATCAAAAGCTAGCGGTATCTAGTTAATTCAATACAATGTAAGCAATACACAAACAAGTTGCGTTAATAACTTAGACACCAAAAGTAATGAGATGAGAAAATAGTGAGAAAAGAGAGTCAGAGCAAAACAGAGCAAGGCTAAGCAAAGGCACAAACACAAATCATTTGCAGCAATTCATACAGGAACTGGAAGTTTTACATCAATGATGTGTATCTGTCTGCCTGTAGCAGAGTTAAGTAAAATTCAGAATGAAAGTACAACAAGCCAGACAAACCAGATACTACAATATTCGTACGAGAAATGCACAGTTTCACTTAGGAGATCTGGTCTGGACCCGAACACACCCACTTTCATCAGCCTCAAATAAATGCTCTGCTAAGCTAACGTCCAAGTGGGAGGGACCAGCAGAAATAATAAAAAAATGGGGCCAATAAATTACACAGTTTGTTGGGGAGAATGTGGTTAACCTGAAGCGCTGGTATGGGGAGGGGGAATTATGTAGCGCTGCCACATAAGTGGAAGTTTATTTATAGTTGCAGTTTCCTATATGGACGGGGCTGTCAATCAGATGTAAATTGCTTTCTTCTTTGTATGTTTTTCTCGCCTTTGAATTTCTGTGTTTGACTCCGAACTCTAGTATCATAAGGTTCAGCTCGCGGTCTGTCTTCATAAAATGTGATGTCATCCGAGCAGAAGTTGTGTCTTTGTAACGAGGACTCAGGAGGCAGTATATGAGGATCCACGTGCAGTTTCTTACCAAATGACAACTCTGTACAAACAGGCAATGGTCAATAACCGGCAGACAGGAACGGCAGGGGCAAGGCAGAAATTGTAATCCAAAAACAGTCCAAAAGTCAGGGCAGGCAGCAAAGGTACAAACAATAATCCAAACAGGCAGTTATCATGGCAGGCAGCAAGAATCAACAGTAAAGTCCAAAGCGGGGTGGAAACCACAAAGCATTATCCAGAAACCAGCTCAGAAATGTTCACCAAGGCAAAAAAAGACTTAGCAATGAAGCAGGGCATGGGTAAGGTTTAAATAGTCAAATAATGAAGGATAACGAGAAACAGGTCTGTAGGCAATCAGCAGGGTATGTGGGATTATGGGTAATGTAGTTCAGTACTCGAATGATGGAGATCTCCGGTGGTCATTGCGGGAATCACCGGAATTGGAAGCAAATAAATTTATAACCAAATAAATAACATAAATGAATTGAAATGAAAACTTTAAATACCAGAAATGTCTTCCATCAAAATGAATTTAAAATTTATGTCTTAAATGTTATTCTGGAGTTGTTTTTTTATGTTGACCTTATGTCAATATTTACTAAAGTTTTTTGCACCTTAGAGTTCAATTTATATACACAACTCAAATATCAGCGTTTAAATGTAATCATATACAAAATGGAACCCTAAACAATTAGACACAAATTGAATGCGTATCAGCTCTGTATCAGTAACTCTTGGAATGCACAATCCAAATGTCAGGCGGTGTCAGTCCAAATGATAACGAATATTTCTTAACTAACTAACTTTTCCTAACTATGGTGAGCACTGACATAGCCATTGACAAAGTTTAACTAACTGTGAAGTATATTCTAGAAACAATTATAAATATAATCAATCAACACATGATTTCAGCACACTGTGCTGGGAAACAAGTGTGTATAATATATTAATGTATAGTATGGCATAGGCCTCTGGCTGGTTTATTGGAAGGTTTACAGTGATAGTTTTTTGGTAGGGAATTTCCCTGCATATTAAAGTTACTGTCTTCAGGTATTATTATTATGAAGTTATAAGTGAATCTAGTGTTCTTTAGCATTGCTGGTGCCATGCACTGGCCCCAGAGCCGCAAACTGGCTTTAAAACCATGATATTAACTGAACTGTGGAATTGGTATATCGTTTCCCTCTCTTACACCCTTAATATTTAAGTTAAAATTCCTCTTCAATTTTGACATTCAAATTTGACATTCTTCGAAAGGAAACCCCGGGTCTCAAATAAAAAAGACCTTTGGTAATTTTAGAATGTATCCACTACAGAAGTACCCCTGTTATGCAAATATCAGTGACTACAAATTCAATAGCTGAGTTTACATGGACCCTAATAATCCGATCGTAATAGGTCTAGAAGCACAATCAGATTAAAAAAGTCACATGTAAACACATCAATCGGACTGAATTGGCCAGATCCGATCAAAATTTCAATTGGATTGTAAGGGGTGGTTTAAACCTTTTCTAATCCAACCGAGAGGACATTTAAACACTTAGATCTAAATGAAACTAGAAAGCTCTGTGCATGTGCAATGATGTACAAATTGTGTTTGGCGTAATGAAGTATGGCGCACGGCTATAGTTTTCAGATGGCGACGCAAAATTGGACAGTAACCCTTTCACGTGTCAGTTGGAAAATTTCAGACACACCTCCTGGCGTGAGTTTTTTTTTTAATGTGACTGTTATTTTGCAATGAATCACGTTCCAGTTACCATGGAGACGCATGACGCTTATCCCGTGACATTACACAGTGGTGCGCTGCAGCTTATATATATATATATATATATAAATATATAATAATAATCATTATAATATTTATAATGATCATGTTAGCCGATTGGTAAATTACGATGGGCACCGCGATTTGTCCGGGAGATAGACCCTGCTGGATTTAAAACATGCTCATCCACTTAAGTCTTTTGGAAACCATGAAAGTGTCCGGTGAACTGAGAGAGAAATAGAGTAAATTTTATAATTTACCTACACAATCGATTGACAGGAATAAAACATAACCGCACGTTGTTTGAAAGGTTTGTTTTGCCTCCGTTATGTATAAACTATATATATTTTCCTATTTCTTCTGTGATTGTGCAATTAAATATGAAATGTAAGAAATATAAAATAACAAAGAAATACGAAATATAACGTTTTGTTTAAATAAAGATGCTTTTGCCTCAGTTTCATTAAAGGTATCATATAGAAGTAAGCGCTATGTAGAAGATACGTGATTGAAAACGCTAACAACCGTGACACATAATAAGCGCTGAGAAATTCGCTGTCTCGTTTAGTGTTTTAAATGTTAATTGTGCTTTGAAAAAACGTTAAAAGAAGCATTGGCAATAGAGTGGCTGCTAGTATGGTATGGTGAGAAACGTGTATTTGTGTACTGTGAAAATGTCAAAATATCAAATCCGATTCTACGCGTGTCATGTAACGCGCACTTTAACCCGATTACTTTATTCAGCGTTCATGTAAACACTGCGATTGGATTCATCAATCTGATTGATTTCAATCCGATTAAAACAAAAAGTGTCCATGTAAACGCAGCTAATGTGGGCACGAACAGGATATGACCTATTATTGAGCAGTGCAGTGTAAAAGAGGAGAGGGCACTTTGAGAAGCTCCTAACCTAGTTACTAGCATCTGAGCTTGCTGTCTTATCAATAATTAACAAAACCAAGCCAATCAGAACAATTTGCTGCCCACACAGCAGGCTGAAGGTGCTTAATCATTAATAAGGCAATTAGCTGAAACAGTTACACCTGGGCCAAGTCATTTGTGGAGTGGCCGCTTGTCTGATGCTGCACCAGAGGAATCTGAGACAGGAGAGGAATCACATGACAGGAATCCTAGCAGGGTCATCTATTGGCCAGAAGAATGCCACTCAGCACTCATGCAAAATGTTTCCCTGCACTCACCTGTGCTCTCGTTCAGAGTTAAAGAAAGCACAGAATATGAGAAGAGCTAAAATGCAAAGTTCCAACAATTGTTCAGTGAAAGTACAGAAAAAAAGATAGAGTGGGTGCATCAGACAGGCTTTAGTAGAAAGTGATGTTTCTTATATATTGTGAGGTTGGAAAAATCCACCAACAAGGTAGATTGCATTTAAGTGATTTTGTGCCTTTTGTGATGATACCATGATACATCATTTTGTCACTGACTGCAGGTTTTTGGAGGGTATGTAAAAGCATAAGATTGTCTTATGTTCTGACCTTTTCATTACTCTGCCTCATTTTCATCTCATAACTTGATTTATGTCTTTCAAAACGACTTAGCAATTATTTAACAATTGACTGGATGTTATGGTTGTGTTCAAGCATGATATTGTGATGTGATGACGTTTTGGCCTTCTGTCCACACTGAGATGGCATTTTAAGTCAGTGAAAATGTAGATTTTTGAAAAGACAAACTGGATAAATTTGAAAACGCTGTTTTCATGTCGCAGTGTGGACTATGAAAACGGAGGCTTTTGAAAATGATGACGCATTTTTAGTCGTGACACAGTCATGTGACCAATACAGCCAAGATGGTGGATGACAATCTTCATAGCTTTTGCTACTTTATACTCATTTGTTACTCGCAACAACAACTTCACCTCATTGTCAGTCCATTTGAAAAAAACGCTGCCTTTTCTAGACATTGCCATGTCGTTTAAAGAGCCGGAAAATAAACGTCAGCCGGAAATGATGCAGATTGAAGCATCTTGTTTCACAGGTTCGCAGTAGAGGGACGTAAGCATTTTCAGCCGTTTCAATGTGGATGAGCGACTTTTGGGAAATGAATAAAACGATGGTGTTGACGCGGAGCATTTTCAGAGAAAAACGCCTTTTTCAAATTTATCCAGATTAGTGTAGATGTAGCCCATGGCACAAAGCAAACAAACAATGGTTATGTGCTTCCACACAAGGACAAGAAACACACAGATCACAAAAGACACAGAGCATGAGTTTAGATCCTAACTCCAACATACAAGAACCATGACTAGCACTGAGTCAGGATCCAAACATCATACTTTGACACAGGAACAGGGCTGTCAGGATACTGGAACAAGAATTTAGTAAAAAATCCAAACAAGGAAGCCAGGACCTTGACACTCTATAAATATACACATCAATATGCATTATGAAATAAGCAAACAAACCAAATATTTTCAGTATGTCAATTAACTGTAAAGGTATATGTGTGTAAAAGTTTTTTTGCATTTAACAAACAAACTTGCACTCTTGCTATTACAGAATTGCCGATCGCAAAATAGATGCGGAGGGCAAGTGTGCACTACAGTTGACAGTGCTTGAGTGTGATGTCTGAAAGTGATGTTAGTGAACCACCCAAACACATTCAATCTCAGGTCATGCATGTGTGCTTAATGTGTGTATACAACCTTATAAACAGCACCTGATCATATGAAGACAGCAGTCTCGCTCACTTTCTCTATCTCAGAAAAACTGGCCTGCCTTCAACAAACCAACCCTCCATCCACACCCTCAGAGAAAGGAAACCTGGTAACTGCATTCTCTCTCTCTGTTTGAATTGTACTGTCTCGCACACACACATTTGTACACTTATCTTTGTGAAAACATTCATCGTCACAAGACAGTCTTTAGCCCCTTACCCTAACCTTAACCAACTTAACAAATTGCCTAACCCTCACCCTAAATGTAACCTATACCTAATTCTAACCTTAACCTTAAAATAGGGTGACCATATTCTGAGAATCCAAAAAAAAAACACCGCCACGCCCCCTTCCCCCACTCACTCTAACTCCCTCCCTGCGCCCACCGACCACTTTGCGCCACGCCCCCTCCCCCCGCTTGCTCTCACTCCTTCCCTGTGCCCCGCGACCACTTCGTGTGCCACCCCTCACGTGCCATGACAAAATGCCGCCCCGGCTGCCCCGTTCGCCCATGCCTCAAACCGCCCCTGTGCACAATGCTTCCCATTTATCACAATCACGACTGAACATCGGGTATTTTTATTGCAATTCGTCGGTGAAACCACATTTGTGTTTCGGCATGTTAGTGACACACGGCTCTTGTAGCGCAGCTCCTCGTTTTTGTTTTGACAATTGGGTCTTTCACGTCATCAGACAGGTACCTCAGAATAATGCCGGTGGGCAGTGGCTGCATTTA
This sequence comes from Botia almorhae, assembly GCA_036877575.1. Lineage (NCBI taxonomy): Eukaryota > Metazoa > Chordata > Actinopteri > Cypriniformes > Botiidae > Botia > Botia almorhae. Next base: position 9,052 of record JAZGTJ010014494.1, read on the forward strand.
AAGTGTTGAATTAATGACGGTCAGTGAAATGAGGTAAAAAACCCTGACATTTTATGATATTTTACAAAATCCCCCCGGACAATTTTATAGCCAAAAAGGAGGACATGTCCGGGTAAAAGAGGACGCATGGTCACCCTACTTAAAACCAAGTCTTAACTCTCAAACAGCCCTTTACAGGGGTATCAGAAAGTGATGACTGTCCAAAATGTCTTACTCTCTTTGCCCCCACTCCGATGGTCTAATTGGTCACACTTCTCACTTCACTCCTCAAAAAGATATTGTACATGTGCACACACACACATATGGGTTTTCATGTTTTATGGAGACATTCTATAGAGCACAGACCACAGCACAGATCATATCAATGTAATATATCAATCTTTGCTTGTCAATAAAAAACATGATTTGGGAAACTATTGTTAGTCATAGTCATAATCATTCTTCTGCTGAAAAGGTTTTTGGATTGACAAATCTGTTGGCTTCATGGTGCAAAATAATTTTGGGTTCATCTCCCTCAAACTGGTGTATGTGTATGCATGATTTTGCATGTGCAACAATCTTAGATACACTAACTGTAGATTAAATAAGATTTACAGTAATTTGTTTAGAAGTCATTGGTCACTGTTGAAAGGGACTGTCCCATGTCAGCATGAACGGATGTGACACTTACGGATGCCACACGTCCTGCTGTGCAAACAGACAGCTTTGTCACAATATCACAGTTTGTACTCTATAAACATGTACATCAAAATCCATTATGAAAAGCAAGCAAACCAAATATTTTCAGTGTATATAAATGTACTATAAAAGATATATGTGTGCAATAGTTTTGCACAAGCCCCAGCTGCTTGTGGTATTCAAAAAGAAAATTGTACTCTTGCTATCACAGAATTGCAGACTTGATCAAAATATTGCTAAAATGTTTTTTGAGTTTTTTTGCACAAAATGCGTTAGCGAAATCCTGTGCAGCAGAAAGTTCAATGGAACAGAAAATTTGGGGTGTCTGGAAAATTCCAAATGACCTTCTGTAGCAGTAGCGATTGTTTTGCAGCTCTCTGCTGTTGGTAGCCTTACATGCATAGATGAGTTCTCCGGCTATATATGTTTTCTTTGCTTTTGCTTTTTCCACTTTTGCTATATTTAAAATAAATGACACTTGATTGAGATTTTATCTAATTTAATAACATTCATACAATTTTAATATGGTTGACTACTGCATTTTGACTACTGCATATTCTGAACTATTGAACTCTGTAGGTCCTTCATCAAGTTCTATACTTTGTCTGGGAAGTTTAAAATAGCTTTCACTTATAATAATTAGAGCAACAGCACCAACAGTATGACTTAAGTGTTCAGAAAGGTCACTATGGTATATGTTGCAGGGAAAACCTACAGTATTTGTGTCTTCCCTGTGTGTGTAGAGCCAGTTTGGAATGTTTTAGAAAATGAGTAGGAAGGCTGCAGACATTTCTTCCCTTATTTTGTGGTATTTTAAAACGAGGCGCTAGAGATGTCTACTTCTGTTCCTGGTCCACAAGACCTGTGACTGTAACTTTTAGAGACATAGATTGCCCAATAAGATCTTGATATTTATAGAATTCTTCATACCAAGGGCCAAAACAGGGGCTGTTCATAGTATTTTGTTGAAATTTATTTTATATAGTTTTGTGTATTTGTGGAAATCAATTTTTGTAGTCTACACAACCACATTTTTAAAGATGTGTTTGTGTATTTCATAATGAAACTCAGTTCACACCATTTTCTTATGTAAAATTCTAGTAAATGTGTGTGTGGACACATGAGTCACACATGATTTAGCCGACCGTATGCATGTATAACATTGAAAAAAGACCAAAGACAAGTACAACACTGTACAGTTTTTAAACATTGCTAGGACACATTTCTCTATACTTTGGTGACTTTAAAAAAATTCTTCACACAGTGACCACAACAGTAGTCTGTGTGAGATATACTGTGGATCATTTATCTGACATTTACTGACCACTTCAAATTACATGAATTCTTTTCTCATTTAGACACAACAATTGCCAAAACTCTGTGTCTTGAGTTCAAAACAATAACATACAAAACTGAATAAGACAGCAATTTTCTGTATTTCTACAATAGTATTTTATTAAAATACATTTTAAATATAATGTATAAATGATCATGTAGTAAATCATGGTCTTTCAATGAGAGATGCTGGTCTGAGAGTAGTCTGAGAGTGGTCTGAGAACTCGGGTCAAGCAATTCCAAGCAACTCTGGAACCAATATGTCCAGGTAAAATGACCATAAAATACAGAACTGTTTTTTGACAAATACAAATGCACCCAAAGACATGTTTTAGGTGTAATGTAAATTACTGCGTATATACTGGCAAGTTTTCTATTGCCTTCTAGATTTATGTAATTTAGAGAGTCATGGAGATTGAAGGCAGGCAAACCCCACACATTTTCATCTTTGTGGATGAGGCTGGTTTCAACTTAGCCAAAATAAGGCAGCGAGGGAGGATATGGCCTAATTGGGCCATACAATACTGAGCGTCTTTTTTCGTTCCTGGATGCTCTATGGAAGGGTTTCAAGATGTTTTCTACTGGTGTAAATAACTTTTTTAATAATAAAACCACACAGTTTGTTTTTCAATTTTTTACATTGAATGACAAGACAGAAGACTGACATGGGCTTGTTTTTGTGCATGTGTGTGTGGAAACAACCCGGTTGCAAAAGAATAAGAGAAATGTGTAAAAAAAGAAAGGTAACACTTTAAAGGTAACACCTTTTGAAACCGTTTCCTTCTTATTCTTCTTCCACTCTTAAAGTCTATGGCAGCCCATAGAACCGTAGATAGTTAAAGTTATGAAATTTGGCACATTGATAGAGGACAGTAGCACAATTAGCCAAACCAATTTTGGAGTCCCTAACTCAATACCTCTAGCGCCACCATCTGTCCAAACATTTAATTACATTTGTGTTAATAACTTTTGACTTGTAAGGGCTAGAAACAAAAATGTTGTCTGTCATGAAAATGTTCCTGCCATTTTCTTTTGCCAATTTTTGAAAAACCTACTTTTTCAAACTCCATAAACTCCAGGCATGACCTGACCCTGCATGCACAGTTTTGTCACAGCGCCACCTACTGGTCCAGATATATTTTTGCTTATAACTTTTGAATGCTTTAAACTATAATTATGTTCCATGATCGGTCATTGTGGACATGCCCCTTTTTCAATTTTGTCAAAAAATATAGTATTTAACAAACACAATTGCATATCGTTTTGAAACTTTATATGGTTTATCATCACGATATTCTGAGGTGACCTGCAAAGTTTGGGGGTATATATAGTACAAAATATATAGTACAATTTATAAAAATGCTTATAACAAGTGATTGCAATAACGTTATTCAACTTCTTTCTTTAGATTATTTGGCTCATGCCGAGTTCTACAATACCTCATTTGTCATAATTAATGCTACTTCCTGTTGGCCATTTAAGTTGTTTTGTTAAACCTACTTTTTCAAACTCCTCCTAGTGCATTTTTTTCCAATTTGCACGAAATTTGGTATTTTAATAAACAGTTATTAAATGATTTTCAATCGGCCAGTCCGTTCTCGTACAGTGCTTCAACGAATAATCATAACAGTCTTTTATGCATAATTATGCCATAAACCCAACCCTAATCCTAACCCCATAGTAACTACATGTAAAGGGAAAAAGACTGCAAAGACTTTCTGAAGTTTGGAGAAAGCATGTGAGAGAGATAAAGAATAAAATGTGTGTGTGTGTTTGTGTAGCAGGAGACAGCAGTGTGCATATGTAATGAAACATTTATAATGTGTCTCAGTGAGTGCTCTGCTGCACTCACTGAGTGTTTGCCATGCCGCTCGGGCAGCATAAGAAGGAAAGGCTACAGGAACATGTGTGTTAGTGAGTATGCAGGAGACAACGTCTGTCTTGCACTGCTGCCACGCTGCTGTCCAACGTGTACTCCTGAACTCAGGGGTCAAAAAGCTAAACTCAGAAAATCACTGAACTCTACAGACGGTAAGAGTTCAGCAAAAAAAAAGAACAGCCAGTAAATGACAGTCAAACAGCAGGACAATGTCTACACAGTGAAGTGCACATTAAGTGCATTTTTTACAAAATTGTAAAAATACCACTGAGTTTGTACAACAAAGCTTGTCTGATAAAGATTTTTTAACAGCAAAATTAGTTTATGAATGCAATCTAGTCTCAAAAAGAAAAGTCTAAAAAAAATCAGATTTATTATTATTAAAGCGTAATGCTACATTAAAATTGTTTACTCTCTCAAAGGTTCAAATTGTTGCAAGCAGTCTTGAGAAATCACACCGAAAACATGAAGCAGTTTTGATGTGATGTTAAATCAATGTGTTAACTTAATTGTTAAATAAATGCAATGATGTTAAACATACTTAAACAGCAAAATCTATAAAGTTTATGAACTCAACATGCATAAACATTTATAACAAATATTAACACAGAATTTATAATCATTTGTATATCTGTATCTCTGAATATGAGCAATAAATGTACATGTTGTAGAACCACACTCAAAAATACAAAAACAAAATGCATAAAGATAAGTCACATTAGGCATGTATGTTCCCAGCAGGCACAGGACGTCAACATGACGTCAGATTGACGTTGTACCCCAACGTCGTAAATGAAATGATAATCGGGTTGACGTCAGAACCCAATGTCAGAACGACGTCAGTGTCCAACGTCGGTCAGACATTGCATTTTGGTTGGAAATGAAAATCGGGTTGACATCAGAACCCAACGTCAGGCCGATGTCAATGTCCAACGTCGGTCAGACGTTGCATTTTGGTTGGAAATTAAAATCGGGTTGACGTCAGAACCCAACGTCAGGCCGACGTCAATGTCCAACGTCGTTCAGACCATGCATTTTGGTTGGAAATGAAAACCGGGTTGACGTCAGAACCCAACGTCAGGCCGACGTCAATGTCCAACGTCGTTCAGACCATGCATTTTGGTTGGAAATGAAAACCGGGTTGACGTCAGAACCCA
>JAZGTJ010014495.1:0-14100 GCA_036877575.1 Botia almorhae
AAGGTGAATCTCCTTCCCAGTCTCCAAGTCTTGTGCAGCCTCCAACATGTTTTCTTCCAGGATTGCCCTGTATTTAGCTCCATCCATCTTTCCATCAACTCTGACCAGTTTCCCCTGCTGAAGAAAAGCATCAAATGTTGCAACTGCCCCTGTAATGGGTCCACAGGGAGAGTTGCAATATTCATTAATATATAATAAAAAAATTAAATAACATCATATTGAAATTTCTTTTTTTTATTTGTAAACAGACAGGGTTAAATTGGATAAATAGTCAAATCTGTTTAATTGGTCGTATAAAGACAAAGACATAGTAAAAGAACAACTAACAATGTTTTGGTTAATTATTAGGCCTACAAAAATTTAACTACAAAATATTTTTATGAAATTCAAGACTAAAAATCAAAACTGTACTGAAATACTTCTGTGAACTCCTCCAAACTGAACTGAACTGTATGTGTGTGCATTGTGTGTGTATTAGGTAGTGTATGAGTGTGTGAGAGAAAAAGGGTAAGAGAGAATGAAGTTCACATCAGACTCGCAGTTGTGGCAAGTATAATTGGCTCCCCATCAGTGCAGGCCTGGTGAGCCCATGCCTTGCATTGCCAGCACTGTACCTTGTTTTGGTTTTATTTTCATTTAACTTTCCTCGTCTCTTTCTTTGGAGTGTCTGTAAAAATTGCAGTATTCCGCTTTCTCTTCCCTTTTGAGATTTTTCTTGGTCCTGCTTTAGGGTAAAGTCATAGGGTCTTAGGTGAGAAATCTATACAGGTGTCACTTGTGCAGTTACAGCAGGTACGGGCAGTACAGGTGGCAGTGATTGAGCTTGGCGGATGGAGACAGGAGACCTGTAGACAACATAGGTGGCACTGGTGGATCTGCAGGAGGTGCAGGCAGGGCAGATGGAACTGGTGGAGCTGCAGTAGATGGAGGAGGATGATCTTTAACCAAAGATGGTACAAAGTCAACATCTTGGAAGACCTCCTGATTAAATGGCCAAATGCCAGTGCACATAAAACCTGACTGCACATTTGCTGGTGTTGCTGCCAAAGGGAAGGCCAACCTAACAATGCCAGGAATGTAATAAATTGACATTGTCGGGCCCAGGTGGCTCTTCATCCATGAGTCACAGAAAGAGTTTGCAGCACATTTTAGAAGGCCGTAAACAGTACAATCCAGTGGCTGTAGTTTGTGAGAGCAGTGAGGTGGAAAAGAAAGCAAGACAATTCCATTGTCTGCAGAAATGTAGAGAGAGATGGGATGAGTGGTTGTCCAGTATAAGCAGGACTTTAGCATCCACTAAGGACTTGGTGTTGTGTGGTGTTGGAAGTGTTTCAGGAACATGATAAAGTCCTCCTTTAGCATCCATTTAGATGCATTGGCTGTTTCAGTGCAACCAGATGGGCTATCACAAATAAAATTGTCTTTAAAATGGACACAAGGGAATGCAAAGTGGGGTGGGATCACATTCCCCAGTGCATTGACTGCACAAGCAAGGGTCACAAGTGTCCCATTTTCTGCTGATGTGGATGATCCAACCTGTCTACCCTTATGCCTGACAACAATATTTTTTTGTTTTGGACAGTTGTAACCCGTTTCATCCATGTTCCACATGTCTTTTGCCTGAAATTTGTGCTTATCTAGCACTTTCCCAAGATTGTCAAAAAACTGGGTAACATTATGTCTATTACAACTCTGGATAAACTGGTAGGTTATGGGCACCATATGGAAAGACAGGGTTGCCTCTTCATAAAAGCCAAGAACCACTCATGGCTGGCCATGGAGTTGGCATTGCAGGTTTCAGGATAATTACAGTGAGCACAGCCAGCTGGAAGGCAAATTGACAAACCTAAAAAACAGAACAGTGTTTAGGGTTTAATATATTCTCTCAATTTCTTTTACTTCACTCTTTCTTGTTCTTAAAACTAGTCTTTCAACACGTTCTTGTTTACGTGCACTTTTTTATACTTTCCTCTTGCTTACCTGTTTGGTGCTTAAACCATAAAATAGATCAGCTGCAATTTTTAGGTATTTTGCAAGGCTCCTTTCTTGCTGTTGAGAAAAGACTGGGAGTCCAGTACCGTGTCTTTGCCTCCTCTCCTGGGCCTAGCTTCTCTCTCTTTTTCATAAATCGATAGAGGGTTGTCTGGCAAATCACAAAGTCCTTTGCCACAGACCTCACTGTCCTGCCTTCATCCTTCACTATGCTTCACTACTGCTAATGTCAGAACAGATAGAGGGAAATCCTTATCCAGGATTTCCCTCTATCCTCTCTCGATTAGGCATACTAATTGTGGCCTCCTCTAAAAATGGAGGAATACCTGGCTATTGAAAGGGTTCTTTATTAATTTATAAAATTACACTTGTATTATATTAATATGAGAAATTTACATCAATGTGATAAGGGTAATAAGGGACAGTTGCAACAGCATGATGGGACGGTTGCAGCCACATGTTGCAACTGTCCCTACTCTGACAGCCATGAGAAATTTGCTATGCTAGCTAGACATAATAGCTTTGACACTTGCTAGCTATGCCTATTTGAAGCAAAGAAAACACTGATTTAAATTATATTAATGAATAATGCTTTACAAAAACAACTTAGACACTATGAGACAAATTCTGAGCATTAAAAAATATACTTTTTTACCATGAAATTAACCTTTTCCAGAAGGAATGGTCATATATGGCTGATTTCTCCCAGATGGGGGAAGGGGCTAACTGAGCATGTGCAGTATGAGCACAGTGTACAGTGTGTTTGTGTAACTTTGTAAATGTTTTCTTTTGTTGTTTTTCTTTGACTTTAGATTGTGTTATGGGGGTATATCCTGATGCGGTGTGGACTGTTTGAGATTTTAATCAAAAATCACTTATCCTTTGTACTTATGTCTCATGCCTGACTCTAACCTGTGGGCCTTGGTTAGTGTATTTGGGGTGATTTCCCAGTAAGACCCCTGGGGTCTAACCGGTTTGTATAACATTTTTGTTTGGATTTTCCTCTAGTTTAATACATTTTGGAATCAATTTCCCTCGTGTTTGCAACACAGCAATATATATTTAAAAAAAACTTCTGACAAAGTTTTGGTTCAACCTTCCCACGGGTTAAAAAACTAGAGCCTCTGCCACTGAATCAAAGGGCTCTTGATTTAAGCCCAAAGGCACCCAGAATACTGCATCTCATTTAGTTGACTCGTAATAAAAATATTAAATGTGTATATTAAGAGGCTTTTCTTGAAACAGAAGTAGTCAATTAATTGTTTTTTTAAATTGAAGGAATAACAGAAACATACATACAGAAAAAAAAAACTATGAACATTACATTTTCCCTCTTCGTCTTTTTGCTATAACTCCTAAGTCCAAACATCCCAGGGCAGAAGTAGTCAATTAAAATGTAACATGCATTACCCGAGCGAATTCTGGAACAAAAAAATTAAAAACACAATGCATTGCACCACAACCACATTTGTGCATTATTCTCTGGCCAGGAGAGTCAAACTTCATTGACGTTATGGGTGAAAGATTAAAAATAAATAATAGATAAATGTCAGTCTGACTAAATGATGGTGTTTGGATTATTCACCCCCACATTTTCAGTGAAGCAGAAAATGGAAAATCTGCCTTAAAGTGCAGCACAGGTTTACATGAGCAGGAACAGCAGGTTCCCAAGAGACACAGGGAGTCACCTCACAAAATACCCCAAAACACAGAAACATTCTGCAGCACTAATTATAACATAGTAGAACTCACCAGAAGAAAAACTGTATATAGAGGTGCACCAACTGATAGGCAATTTTGTTCAGTAATCATAGTTTGATTGCACTGAAGAGTGTTTGTTTATGCTTTTAAAGTGTTTGTTTCCATTCATTTATGATGTATGCGTCTGGGCTTATCAGTGATTTACTCTCACTGGCCAATGAGATTTGGACCAAATGCCCTACATAGACACCTCATTGGCCGCCTTTGTGTTATGCTTGTTGTGCTGTTTCTGTGTTCTTGGCTTGCCTCGCTTTTTAATTAATAAACATCAGCCTGCACTTCAATTTAACCTTTGCTACTTGTTATTTCCTTTCTGTTACGGTGAAGGCTCCAACCTCCTCTCCACCACGCCACCAGAGGGAATCATCGCCGGAGTACTAACCGGATTCTGGTCGAACTAAAGTTCCCATCATGCACATACCTGGAGCTGATCACTTCCTGTTTTCCACCTGTTCACCATTTCCTCCTCGCTATATAAACCGGACTCTTTCATCGACTCGAAGTCTTGTTTTGTCTAGTGCGACATTACTGAGCGTTTTTCCATTGTTACTGTTTTTACCTACTGTGTATTACCTGGATTGTTTACCATTATCGATTGTTTGCCACCCGCCTTGTGATTTGGATTGTGTATCGTTACCACTGTTTGCTGCCTGCCCCGATCTTGATCTGTGTAACCGTGTATGATTGTTTGCTGCCTGTCCTGACCCACGTATGTTTACCGTTTACGCTCTTGTACTGCCTCCACAGTGTTTGCCACTGTTAACTCTGCCTGTTGCCCTTGTTAGTAAAGTGTGCCACAGATGGATCCCAGTCAGTCTAACTCATTATTACACATTCAACATAATATAGTCATATAACATAACAATAACAGTGCTTATGTATTAGCCTTAATTACAAACTGTTTTTACCGCATTGTAGGATAAAACTGTTTAAAGTTTTCCTGTTGAGTTTATTATGGGTTCACTGTTTTTTTTAGAGTGTTTATTTTTTCAGAAAAGGCTTTGTTGGCACAAATCTAATCTGATGCTAGCGGAGCCTTCTGTGTGAATGCAAGCTGATGTTAAAATGCTAGAAAATTAGAATTTACCATTAATTTTAAAAATACTTGGAAAGGTGATGCCGTCAGAGATGTCCCTCAGACAGAAATGTGCGAGAATTTCCTGTCAGGATTTAGACCATATCATAGTCCAAAGACTTCTGTCATTACAGTGACAAATGATTTGCTCTTGTTAGCTGATGTGGTTGCATCTCTCTTCTAGCACTACTTGACCTTAGCGCAGCCTATGACACTGCTGGCCACAGCATTTTTCAGGCTTGAAATGAAACTGCACTGGTTTAAATTATATTTATCTGACCGGTTTGTTTCTGTGAGTGAAAAGATTTCATATAGACCCCAAGTGTAGTATGACGTACCACAGGTCTCAGTTCCTGGGCGTCTGCTTTCACCTTGTATATGTTACTTCTGGGAGCAATTATTAAGAAACATGGAGTTTGTAACATTTTCTCAGTGCCTGACTTGTTACAAAATTAGACCTGACAGTTTTTAAATCAATATAAAATAATAAATCAGTGTTTTAAGCTCTCTGTTTTATCCAAGAAAGTTACAAATTGCAGCTTAAACATGCCAAAGGAGAACTGCCTTCCCAGTTAAGCCTGGTTTCTTCCGAGGTTTTTTCTCCATTTATACATCATTGGAGTTTTGGTTCCTTGCCACTGTTACCCTTCTGGCTTGCTTACTGGGGGACTGTTGACATTTAACTTGGCTTAGGTTTTTGTAATTTGTTAATAGTGCTTGTGTAGTACCCGCCAAGGAGAATATTTTAACAGTGAATACAACTAATGTGATGCCTCACAGTCACAGCTTTACTTGAATAAATTGTGCAATAAAGCAATCAGTATTACATACAACAATAATGTATCAACTTAAATATTCAAATCACTTCCCTCTAATCAAAGGCATTTTAACAAATTTACAGTGGGAACAACCTGAGTACATATTTGAGGCGTATGCATTCTACATTTAAATTTTACATTCACTGTACCCAACATATTACAAAAAACAACATATTCGCATTTACCTTCTTTTAACCTCAAACAGAGTAATTCACAGTATAAACCTCACATTCACATACCCAAATGATTCAGTATGAACACACATCATGTGCTGTATTAGCCTATAGCTTTGTGGCACTCACATTACGTTTTAAAGTGCTTATTAGCCACATGTTAACATGCTGCAGGTAGTGTTATTTGGTCTTAAACTCACAAAACTCAATTTATACAGTACTTTAAACATACAACAGTAAGATAAATGCATCTAGAGACAATTTCATACATTCGTGTGCAAATTGTTTTCGATACCTGTCAAGGAAAATATTTTAACAATGAATACACCTGATGTGATGCTTCACAGTCACAGCTTTAGTGAAGTGTATTGTGAGAACTCCCTGAGCATATAATAACAGACAGTTCTTGGTCCCCTGTAATGAATCACATTGGGAAGCCAGTTATGTGAGTTTCCTCTCTGAAGGATGCACAGAGGAATGATGTGTGTATAGGAGCTGATGAAGTAAAGCAGTCACAGGCAAAGTCAGACCTCTTTAACTGCTCAATAGCTCCACATTGTCCTCCAATAATCCTCAATTCCCTTCTCATCACTGGTGTGAGACCTGACCCCCTTATCACTCACTATATTTTACTCATAGCCACACACTCAAAAAACGTTTTAACCCCAAAAGTTAAAACTTATGTAATTCAATTAGATGTAAATTTTCCATCCAATTGAATCACATAAATCCAACGCAAAGTGTAAGATTTCTTTAAGCTTCACCCCATCATGTTCAGTTAACGTGAATGAATTAAATAAATGCTATGATAACTGATGAACTGATGACTGATGAACTGCAATTTTAGCAAGCATAATACATAAACTTTACTCATTTTCAATAGTTTATTGTTACGTGCTTTATATAATCACCTTACATTTTCTCAATTCTATTAAATAAATGGTCAAAAACATGTTACATTTTTAAACATTTATTGCGTTGTAATTGCTCCATGAGTCAGAAGTAACATCCAATCTGACAAAAAAACAATAATAATAATAATGATAATAATAAACAAATAAAAATAAAAAAAGCATGAAAACAAGACATAATACAGTACTTAACAAATAAGGACAACTGTTTTCTGCAGTTTCATGCATCCTCCTAAACTGGACCTTCCAGTGGTTATGAGTCATGTTTGAATTTTTAGTTTTAAACTTGTGTGCCTACAAGTAACAGGGATAAACAAGGAACCATACTTCAAGAACACACATTCAAGGTAACACTGTTACCAAGATGGCGGCGTGACAGTAATGCGCAGCGGCCGCTCCGGATACAAAGTGGTGCTTTGTGTTTGTTTTAGTAAACATTCAACAGCGCATGGACATCGATGCTACCGGTGTTCGTGTATACAACCGCCACATACTGACGAAATGCAGAAAATACGCTACAGCCACTCTGCATAATGATCTGCTTGAGAAGCTAGGGGGAGGGGACCTCGCAAGCGGTGCGCGAGAAAGCGGAAGCGCTGCAAGAGGGCGGGGGTCCGTGTTCTCCCATCAATCCTGCTCTCCAATGTCTGCTCCCTGGACTCCAGCAAACAACGCGGCGTGAGTTCAGAGACTGCTGCGTCTTTATTTTCACAGAGACGTGGCTCAGCGACAGAGTTCCGGACGCCGCCATTGAGCTAGACGGGCTGTCTTTGTTCCGTGCCAAAAGAAACACAGCTTTGTGCGGTAAGGCTCGCGGCGGTGGATTGTGTGTTTATATCAACACGGAATGGTGCAAGAACTCAGTGCTAGTCTTTAGTTACTGCTCATCGCTGGTGGAGTTTGTGACTGTTAGATGCAGACCTTTTTATTCACCATGGGAATTTACAACTGTTCTCATTATCTCTGGATACATCCCGGCCAGTGCGAATGTAAAAGACATGCTTTGTGAACTGTATGGGGCTATTTGTGAGCTGCAGAACTTAAACCCAGACGGACTGTTTATTGTTGCTGGAGATTTCAATCATGCAAATCTCAAGTCAGTGCTTCCTAAATTCCATCAATATGTGGACTTTTCAACGAGAGGGAAAAACGTGCTGGATCTTGTTTACACAAACATACCCGGCGTGTACTGTGCAGAGCCCCGCCCCCACCTCGGCTACTCAGACCACATATCTGTTATGCTAATCCCAGCATACAGACCGCTAGTCAGACACTCGAAACCTGTTCTGAAGCAGGTGAAAACCTGGCCAGCCGGAGCCATCTCTGCTCTTCAGGACTGCTTTGAACACACTGACTGGCACATGTTCAGGGAAGCGGCAACTGACGGCGACTTTACCAACTTGGAGGAATACGCGACATTAGTGACCTGCTACATCAGCAAGTGTATTGATGACGTCACCGTCTCCAAGACCATTACCACACGCTCCAACCAGAAACCGTGGATGACTGCAGAGGTGCGTGTGCTATTGAGGACCCGAGACTCCGCTTTCAGAGCAGGTGACAGAACAGCCCTAAGAACAGCCAGGGCCAAACTGTCCAGGGGTATCAGGAAGGCAGGAATCATTTTGAGACCAGCAAAGACACACGGCGCATGTGGCAGGGCATCCAGGCCATCACCAACTACAGGACAACATCACCTGCCTGTGACAGATGCGCTGAACAATTTCTACGCTCGGTTCGAGGCACAGAATGATGTGGCGGCGAGGAAGACCACCACACCTCTTAACGATCAGGTGCTGTGTCTAACCACAGTCGATATGAGGATGAAGCTACATAGAGTCAACCCACGGAAGGCTGCTGGCCCAGACAACATTCCTGGCAGGGTGCTCAGAGGATGCGCAGACCAGCTGGCATCCTCTGTGGAGATTGTCAAGAGCACTAAGTTTCTTGGTGTTCACCTGGCGGAGAACCTCACCTGGTCGCTCAACACCAGCTCCATAACCAAGAAAGCCCAGCAGCGCTTATACTATCTGAGAAGACTGAGGAAAGCACATCTTCCACCCCCCATCCTCACTACATTCTACAGACGGACCATCGAGAGCATCCTCTCCAGCTGCATCACTGCATTCAGCGGGTAGTGAGGACAGCTGAGAAGATCATCAGGGTCTCTCTTCCCTTCATCACGGACATATACACCTCACGCACATCCGCAAAGCCATCAGCATTGTGGATGACCCAACACACCTCTCCCATACACACTTTAACCTCCTAGCGTCTGGCAGACGGTACCGCAGCATTCGGACCCTCACAAACAGACTGGGCAATAGCTTTTTATCCCCTTCCATTAGGCTCCTCAATAGTCAGTGAAACTCGAGTGAAGAATTTCACACACACACAAACATTGCACATCTGGCTGCCAAAACCACACCTTTACATTGTTTACATTATTATACACTTATGTTTACTTATGTTTACATTTGTTACACTGTCTTGTGTTGTCTGCACATGTTTTTGCACTTTTGCACTTTATGTATATACTTTGTTTAATTTATGTAGCCCTTATGTCTGTGATGTATAGTGTTTAGTATTTAGTGTCTGTTTAGTGTTTGTTTTATGTAGCACCTTATCTGGAGAAATGTCTTGTTTCACTATGTACTTGTATATGGTTGAAATGACAAACTCCACTTATAACTTGTTATATCATTGCATAGTATGGTAAACAATGTGTTTTCTATACAAACCACAAATGTAAATGGTCCCTTCTCTTCCTAAATATTTGTTAGAACAATTAAACAACAAGGACCCTTGGCAAAACAATAAATGGGGAAAATGTATTTTTACTTCAAATATATCAAGTTGTCAACACTTTTTTAATACATATAACAGGTTTTAGACCTTTGTTTGGGTGGTGGAATAAGCAGCATTCCACTTTTGTTTAACTCTGTGTCAGCTATCTGAAGCTGAATTTTTGCAGAACATGAAAAATGAGTAACTACGAAAACCCTAGGCCAAGAACTGGAGACATAACTATGACAGTTTCAATGCTACTGGAAAACAAAGCAGTTGACTTCCTGGACTCAATAGCAATAGGGGTAACATTTCCTGTATCAAAAGTATCAGAGCTACATGAAGCAGGAAAGTGCAGTCTCTTGGATTCTGGAGTTAGCATCAGTTAGTTGAAATGTATCTTTCAGGGCATCCTTGTCTAAAAGTATAAAGGTTTTCAATGTCTCTCCAGTTGTTGGAAACATCTAGGCAAGCAGTGAATGTCCTATTTACTGAAACATTTTAAGCGCTTGAACCTTTGGGGAAAGCTTGCTGCCATCTAAATTCATCAGTACCTTCTGGAAGAATTCAAATGTGAACTTGAGACTTTGAGGGTAGTTGAAGTTAAGCGTAGATCAGTCCAAATAGCACTACTAATCCAAAGAAAATACTCTTCAAGTTCTGCAGCAGCTTTACACCCTCTATCACAACTCCAACATCATCTGGCACATCCTCAGCACCAGCACCTTCTTTGCGAATCACGAAAAGCCCCACAGTGGTCTCAGAAATTTCTCTTTCAGCTTCTTCAGGGTTGCAGTCCTATGTCCAAAATAAATAAATTAAATATTAAATAAATAATTGAACAGAGACTAAAGACACAGACACGGACTAAGACAGACATAAAACCGAACAGTACACAAACAGTGGACCAGACTGGGGAACGCCACAAACGAGGAACAAAGACAGGAACAAAGACTAGGACTTAACTAGGATGAACGGAGAAACAAAACAAGATCGTGTTGGGGGGCATCCCAACACGATCACTGACTGGGAAGGAAGGGGGTTCAACAAGACAAGACACATGACTATGACACAGACAGACAGGCAAACTAAAAGCCACGAGGGCGTGCAGACAATGCAAGACCGGACAGGAACAAGACATGACACGGAACCGGTAAAATATTGGAAAAAACAGGTACGACATTTAACAAGGTGGTCAAAATATTAGACAAAACAGGAGAGACCCTAGAAAAGATGGGAATAACAGATAACATAGGGGGTAACACAATAGGCCCAGGATGCAGATACGACGTTAACTGAAATAAAAAACATAGACAGGGTAACTGAAAGGGGATTAACTGAACCACTAAACAAGGGTAAAATAGGAGACACAGTCTGGGTTGCGGAACATGAGGGAAGATTAGGGTTGACGAGCCAGACTTGGGGTCCTTGGAGACGTGGTCGGCCATGACCTGGACTGACCACCAGGAGAACTAGACAGATTTGATGGGCAGACGCTGTCGCCGGGACAGGAACAGGACAGGCTTGATAGATTTGATGGGCAGTCGCCGCCGCCGGGACAGGAACTGGACTGATCTGACAGGCAGGCACTGCCACCAGGCCACAGACTGCAGAAGCGGTAGGAGCTGCTGGAGGGCAGATCGGGCATTGGAAGCCGAACGGGCATAGGAAGGACAAGTCAGTCTGTGGCAGGATGAATGCCGCTGCCTCTGGGCCGGCTCTGGCCTGGTGGGCGCCTCCGGACTGGGCTCTGGACTGGTGGGCGCCTCGGGACTGGAGCACAGATAGACAGACAGACTGAACAGGAGACAAAACAGGCACAAGGACAGGCACGTCAGACACTGGGGTGGAAGGCCTCGCCGCCGCCAAAGCCACTGCTGGATCGGACAGGAGAGAAAGAGCCGCCTTACGCCTCTTCCTCCTCCTCCTGTAGCTCCTGAACTGCCCTTCTCCAGGAGGGATGATGGAATGCAGCGTCGGATCCGACGGGCCATTCACGCACCCAACGGGCTTATCCCCAGGCCCCACCTTGTTCCCAAGAGACCCGGCAAAGACCTTGGGAGACCCATTCCTCTTCCTGCTGGAGCCCTCAGACATCCTTCCTCCTGAGGGACCCTCTGGAGCCAGACCCGACCTGAAGTTCATCAGAAACAGGTTCCAGCAGCAGGCCCCCTTCCTGAGAGATCTGGCGAACCACGACTGGAGCAGATGAAGGCCCCATCTGATCCAGCTGGGACCATAATGACCGATGAAGGACTCCCACCATTTGCCAGTATGGAAGCTGGACCAGATTCTCCCTCACTGGGTACGGAGGGAGATAGTCGAGGCCCGCCATGAAGTAATAGTTGAGGAGAGGTGGTGAGATAGACTCACTGGCCCTCTTAACCTCAACAGACCAATGGAAGCCACGAGAGGGTGACAAGAAACTGACAGAATCAGTTCAATTAAATAAAGATAAAAATAAACATGAACATAATCCTGAACAACAAATAAACAAGAGTATAAATAAATATTAAATATAATAATACGCTAGGAATACATACAGACTAAACCAAAGGAAAGACCAATTAAATATTAAATAAATAATCAAACAGAGACTAAAGACAGGACACAAACAGTGGACCAGACAGGGGAACGCCACAAATGAGGAACAAAGACTAGGACGAATGGAGAAACGAAACAAGATCGCAAGTAGCGAAGATCGTAAGCTGCGGGGATGAGATGCTGCAAAGGCAACACGTTGTGAGACAACGCGAACCGCCACAAGACAGCAAACACGAGGGCAATAAATACACGAGGGCAACAGGTGCACAACATTACAGAAACAAGTAAACGAGGGAACAAGGAGGCAGGGTAATGACGCAAGACAGGAGAGCACATGGCTAATGAATATGCAATTAGCCATGTGCTTCCACACGTAACACATACCCAGAGCGCGAGTCCAGACAGATTGGGTGGAGTCTGAACCTCGCGCTCTGACATGTAACAAGACAGAGTCAGGACTCATATACAAGCTGTCAATGTATGTTTAGGTCCTTAAAAATTACAAATACAAACCTGGAATTTTTGATGACTGTTGTCATGTCCTCATTGAGATACACCCACAGACTCTTCATGACACAGTCTCGTTTGATGTGTATCATTAATGATGTCATCACACTAAAGAAATTGGACAAAATTAGACATTATCAGAAATGGCAAAATAATAAAAACTGATTGTAGTTTGATCTTTGAAATAACTATTCAAAGGAATTAAATGCAATTTACCACACCTTGTCTGCAACTGCCATAATGCGTGAAATCTTAAATGACAGACTCATCAATTTCTAACTTGTGATTTCTTAGAATGTCAGAAATGATGATACAAGTCACTGGATTTGATGCTGAGGTTAATGAATAATCTAGTTCCTGAAGTAATTCATCAACCGCAGTGGCTGGGACATGCAAACTGTTTTCCAACTTTAATAAAACAAGGGCAATATTAAGGACACTTGCCTGAGAAATATCTTCATCATTATTAGCATCACTGAATGACTCTAACACAGATTCTGTTGAACATGCAGGAAAATCAACGGGAGGACTGGCTGACTCCTGACAGTCTGCAGTGACTGTGACAACATCTAATTTAAAGTCAGTTAGACAATGTGGATTGTGCTTCCTATTTTTATGTGTATGAAAGGTATTATAAATGTTACTCTTAAACGTACTCTTTAAATACAGTTAAATACAGTTTCATGTTTGCGCAAATGTTCATTTAGATGACCGAAGTCTTTATTTAGACCGAACCGACTTAATGCATGCACACAGCTGACATGAAAATGTGGCTAACTGGTCTAGCTTTGGAGATGACTGATCACAGTGGGCACGGTATATATGACTTAGGAGGTTGTTCCATGATTTAAAAGTGCAAGGACAATTACTGTATACACAAGGATGCCTGAACCTTGCCCCAAAGTGTCCATGTTTAAGCTTAGAATGTTTCAATAACTCATACCTACTGGATACTTCTGTGCCACAAATTTTACATCTCTGTAGTAGTAAAGATGACATATACATTAAGTTTTGTAATGAATCTACAACTCTGCATTGAAAGAATGCATAATCAACCTAATGGACACAATTTGTTTTAAAGGGAAATCCTTATCATCCTTATCCTATATCATTAAGCTTGTACCTTTAATTTACTCACATAATGTCAAAAAGGAGAGAAAAGAGCAACACTTTTACAACGAAATAAAACCAGTAAAGTTTAGTTCTATTCCAAAAAAAAAACACTTTACATACCATAACTGAGTGATTGTCCCAAATCATATTTAATGTTGGAATGATGTTACAACGATGAGGTCTCTGAACTATTAAAGACGACATATGAATGAAAATAAATGAAAGAACAACTCAGCATGAAAATAATGCATGTTCCACTCTATGGATATGATTTGTTTTAACAGGACATCCTATAAACTTTTACATCCAAACTTCATGTATTGTCGAATCTGTTTGTACAATTCAATTTTCCAAGTTTGTACAATTTCTAGAAAAGTAAAAGTTCGTTAAAATGACAAATCTATTATTTAAAAAAAAAA
>JAZGTJ010014496.1:0-14098 GCA_036877575.1 Botia almorhae
AAAGCTCTGCAGATTTTTACATAGTAGGAATACAAATCATTCACAAAGTGTTTTACACATTGGACCAAATCTTTACTTGTGGAGTAAAATTACAGTAAACTCTACAGTAAGAACCTGTGATCTGCCTATTTAATATGTTCGGTTAAAAATGGACTGTACCAAAGAATTCTGATTGTGATCTGCCTGCCTGACAGCCTCTGTTTGTATGTTTCCTCCAACACATTTCAAATGTGTGTTCGCAGTACTTTATTGCACAATGTAATGTTATTTAATGATGATATTTAGACGCTAAACTAATGAAGGATTGCCCAGTGTATAGCAATGCAACAGCGCCCTCTACTGACACTAAAAAAATCTTGTTGCCTTATCTTAAATCTTACATTTTTTAGATTTTTTTCTATTTAGTGTTTTAATTTTGGGATTACCCGACTGTTTCATTACTTTAGCCTTTTGTATATATTATATTAAAATTTGTATAAATGCCTAAAAATTGCACTTGTTTTTCATTCTATTAGAGAACAGTATTGTATGAAAATTAAAACAGAAAATTCATTAAAAATAAGAACATAAGTCACTATTTCAGTGAACTTAATCTAGAATAGAAGCCATGACAATAGTTTATTGATGGTGCTGTCACACCAGAAGAAACGACAATTATTCTGAAACAAATTGCAATATTTATTTATTTAGATTTTGAAAAACATTCCATTTCAACAGAATTGTCTTGATATATCAAACAAAGGCACCATATATATCTTTGTTACCCCATATATATGTTTTGTTCCTTTAATCTTTTTGCATGTCCCTTATTAACACATTCATTACCAGACGCCATACAAATCTTACAAAACTTCTTAATATTCTTAAACTTCTATAATTCCACTGCAAAAACAAGGCCACAGGAGTTAAAAATGGTCTTTAGAAAACCGATAAACATGATCCATTATTAGTAGACAAACAAGTGCAAACGTGATGCTAGTATAAAAATGACAACAGATATAAAAACATAACAGTATGTGATATTTGTTAAAACCTTAGCCCACAAAAACACCATCTGAAAAGTATTACAAGGTAACACACGCCTAATACTTCCACATTTAGTTGTATCTATAGCCCTTACATCTCAAAATATTCTGACACTTGATCTATTTTATATAACAGTTCTGCATGTTGTTAAATGTATAGTAAATTAAAACTTTTATGCATATATTCTCTAAATAATTCCGCACAATCCCAGGATTGACAGATTTTTTAAATGATTATTACCAATTATGGTAAATGATATATACATGAATTAAGATGATAATAAAAACGATTGATATCGAGATAATTACAAATCGTAACATCAACAGAGCAGCTCAACCTCAATTCAGTCTTTTCAGTGTATTAAAGAACTTGGTTCCTACGTACTCTGTATAATTACTTGTTGTCTACTACCCAATTTAAAACTGCATTTTAAAAATTATGCTTTCGGTACTTGGTTATTTTAAAAAAAATAACTAATGTAAATGAAATGGTTTCTGTTGTTTTAGAATATTGTTTTACAAATGAGTGTAACACAAGATTCCAAATTTAGGCACAAAATCTTAAAATTTAAATTTTAGAATCTTGCCCCACATTAAAAATGACTTCATATACACAATATGTACACATATATATATAGGTCTAAAACCTAAAATATATTTTTGCAATGAAGTTGAGCTATTATTTTTATGTTTATGTTTAAGTGGAGCGTCAAAATTCTTTGAAGGCATCAAAAAAACATTATTTTGCATCCTCGGTGTACCAGATGAGAACATCTCGCACCTTTCTACTGAGACCCAGCGCAGCCAAACCGAGAGCACTGCTCGAACCCGACACCTCCCTGGACTCTGCAGTTTTGAGAACAACAGTAAGTTAGTTTTCTAATCAGTAAGTTAGTTTGAAGGGGATATAAACACACAATTTGTCTGCTTACCACCATAATAATACAGAAGAGCCGCTCCGACAGCAGCGCTGAAACAGCTGATGAAGAATAATGGACCTGAGCAATATAAAAACAGTTAATCACTGATCAGTTACTTGTGTGTACATACAAGTGTATTGTAGTCACAGAATAAAGACTGACTTACTCCGATCGTTTAGTACATATCTGTTTCTGGGATTCGTGACTGGAGCTGGGATTGACTCACCAGACTCTGGAAACGGAAAAAAAAACTTGGATCTCAAACAAAAATGCTTTTATGTCTAGTTTATAAACATGTAGATTTCAGACACTGTATAAGAGAATTTTGGAGAATCTTGGATTCTCCCTCGAACCGACCTCTGAGTCGCAGGCGTGTGGGTAAGCTGAAGTAAACATCCTCCACATGAAGGTGCAGAGCGCGGTAAAACTCACGACACGCCTCCTCTCCTTTATCATGCAGGTGAGACAGCAGCTCTCCCAGCCTGATGCACGTAGGAACGTCCAAATCCCTGAACTAAGTTTAGGAAAAATCATCAGATCACCAAAAACTAATGTATCACTTTATTTCCTATTCAACAGTTTAGCTGTTTGAACGTGGATGTATTACCCTGGTCGCTTCCTTGTCGGTCAGGATCTGTGGGTAAATTCTGTTGAGCTGCAGGATAAGTTTATCGACTAGTTCTGTGTCCAAGCGCCGGTCCGATTTTAAGAAGCGGCTGTCTGTCCGCAGCTGTTCACAGAAGCTCTCTGTCAGTAATAGATGTGTAATTACCGTTCATGAGACCACAGGTAATACTGCTTGTTTTGGGTATTTTATAAAAACATAAATATTCGTGTAAATACATTAAGAGTGACTTCATGAATGCCGTGCACATTTCGAACACAAGGTGGAGCTACGTAACGAATGTTCATTTTGAATATAGGCAATATATGTCAAACTAATTTTACTGTAAACAGAGGGGTATTTGTTTCCCTTTCTGTTCTGAAATAGTTTTAAACAGTTTGTAAACCTCGTAAATATCTAGTATTTAGCAGGCTAAGCTTTAAGACGGGCGTAACAAAACTAGTTGAAGCAACTCGTGATGCCAACGTGTAGAACATCATAAAAGCTCTTAATGTCTGAAGAATGCTTTAAAAGTATATAAAGCAAACTTAAAATAAAGTTGCTATGCGAATGAGCTTTAAAATACGTCTTAAAGCAAATAACCTTTAGTGTAGCATAGGTTTCGTGTCTGTTTCACGACATAATTATAGTTCCCGGATACACATCGTTTTGAAAGCGTCGGTTTATCACTGATCAGTTACTTAGCGAAACACGCTGGAAGTTTAAAGATAAATGTTATGAAGTTTACTGTTTATAACCGAGCTGAAAAACCAGTATGACTGACCTCCCATTCTGTACTCTCCTCTGCCGTCTGTTGTTTGGAAACGCCCATGACACTGAGGGGCGGGGTCAAAACTACAGGAAGTTCCGCTTAAAGGTTATAAAAGTTACATACGGAAGTTCACACAGTAATACAGAATGGATAGTTAGTCTAAATGCTAGACTCTTTGTTTTCGGTTATTAATCATAACTGATCCAGTGTAACCTGCTATACACCATCTAAAATTCTTCCCTAGATAAATTTAGAATATTATATATATATACATTATATATAGAATATTTTAGGATGATAAAGAAATACATATATATTTGCTACATGTTAATAACCCATATATAATTTACAATAAAGACTACTCAGAGTGAACGTTTTACGTTAGTTTATTTTTTATCAAATTAAATCAGACATGGACTTATATTGTTTTCCACATGCTTAACTGCAGTGTCAAGCAGAACTGCTTAGAAAAATCACAATTTTGACATAAGCACTGTAATAACAAAAAACAAACAGGCAAGGCAACATATCTTACACTGAACCTGTAAATATTCAAGTATAAATGCAGAGAAGCAGCCCCAGTTAATATGCATATAAACTTAGTCATTAATACTGAACTAATAGCCAAGATTATGAATAAATACAAACAAACAAACAAACATACAAACGTGTGAGGTCATTCCATAAAAGTGTTAAAAAAAATCAAATGTCACATAAATGTCTTGGCTGATGAAAACTCCATACAGCACAAAACCGCATTTAATTTGTGGGGACACGAAAAATTGAAAAAAAATTGAAATGGCACAAATTTTCTGAGGCAACATTTTCTGCTTGCTGAAATACAAACAAATCAAATGCGCAGCGAGATTACAAACAGGAAATAATGACTAATAAAGGACAAACGTCCAGAGTCATCGTGACTGCCATCAGCAATCATTACTTCCTCAGAGGAATGTATGATTTTAACACAACCTGCTAACACTTAAAAACGGTCTTCCTATACAAACAACCTGACAGGCTTTGACTTTCAACTATTGTGCTTAATTACTTAGATATTCACAAACTGACAATATATCACCATTACTGAGCCAAATGGGCCAGATCTAGTGAGACTAAAAAAACAGCAGAAAACTTAAGACTATGGCTCTTATAATTGTTCATGAAAAACGTTCAAATGTTACATAAAAGGCACATGTGGTTTAAGATGAGGATTATGAGGTTTATTTAAAAGATACTTATTAATGTCTAAAAAATATTGTATTGCATTGTAAAATACAAAAAGGCTGACCTTGTTGCAGTATTTGGCAAAATAAAGTAGAAAATAAATTCCATTTTGGAACTGATGAGTATTTCTTTCTATGCTGTCATTTTAATACGCCTGTGACCCAGGGCCAGACTCTGCAGTTAACTCCAAGCTTTTTGGGAGCAAGTCAAAACCATTTTCATTTTAGTGGAGTGACACTACATGCAGCAAGATAATGTTAGAATGTTTGGCTATTCAAAATAAACAAAAACAAACATATATATTTTCCATATTTTTCTCCCTGGGTTATGCGCTGAATCTGGCAGTTATGCATTTAAAATACTATTAACAAAAGTACTTATATTATTTTTTAGTTAAATAGGTAAAATTAGCAATATGAAAAAACAATGTGCTATGTATATTGAAATGTGCATCTTATACATAAAATGAATGAACGCACTAAGTGCACAAGTTACATTAAACAAAAAAGGCCGCAGAAATAACATACCAGAGGATGAAGATTACCACAGTACAGATACAACAGTCAAATTCAGGATGAAATAGTTGATCAGCTGGCTGTAAATGGAAGCTTATTGTTCTTGCAGTCCCATCTGTTTCCATAACTGAAGCTGTGTATTTTGTGTATTCTGGATGTATAGAGTGAAATAACCATTTAAATCTTCAGACCTAAAATAAAATTACTGCAAAATTAAAAAGCACACAAAACAAATCATCAGAATCATCGCACCATCAAAGAACCCTGGCGTATTATTTCCGATAAAATTTCACAGTAAGCTAATTACATTTGACATCGATGATGTGGGTGTTACCGTGACAACGATGGTCAGCAAGGCTGGTCAGACTCATTAGTTTACAGCAAAACATGGAAAATTCAGTTCTGCCTTATGCAATGGACTGCAGGAAGCAACTGACATGCAAGTATTAAAAGCATCAAGTATTGCGAGCAACAGAAAGTCATGCACAGTACAATGGTTTGGTGTCACAGAAGAGGAACAGAAAATGTATGTTGTTATGACTGTTTGGATGAATGAGGCAGTATGAGCAAACTCACAGAAATAGAATAATTCCAATAAATAACAATCTAATAAATCTTCATTTATCTACAAGAGGATTATAATGAGTCTAAAACAATGTAAACTTGAGTTTCTGTCCTAACCTGTCACATCTGTAATGATGAACAGAACTTCCTGGACCTTGATGAACATTTGATATCCATCCTATATTGTCTATACCATTGTAAATCTGTACGTTGTCCATTAAGTATTGTTTTCTAAACAAACTCTACAAATCTAGACACCTCCGACCAACCTCACAAAATCTTCACAGTTCTTGTAACAAATAAAAACAACTCTATAATTCTTTATACATTTCTCCTTCTGTGTAGCATCAGTTATACCCTTTTTCTAAAGCCCCAGCCTACTCTGTAAAATGGGTCTATGTTGGGATTACACAGATTTATTGCCACTGACACAGAGATTAACAGACTAGCATTTTAAAACTGGGTTTAACTCAATGACGTTCAGTATTCTCAGAGCTCCAGGTGCTAAGATACAAATATGAGGCTCAGACATCCAGACAGAAAAAAAAATATAGACTGTTCAGATATGTTCAGACAGGGGTCCTCAATCCCTGTTCCTAGATCTCTAACTTTCTGTGTTAAAATCCAGCCCTGGTCTAATAAACTTGCTTGTAATTTTCAGGTGAACCCAAAAACGCTTGGAATAAACCAGGTATGCAGCAATGCATTGTGGGACATCCACTGATTGCCCCATGGTTGCATTTCATCAAATGCACTAGGTGACCTGCTTATTCCATGCATACTAAACATTTGCACTGTGTGCAGAGTATGCATACTGCATACTACTTTTATTCAATAAAAGTATTATGCATACCCATTCTCTACTTCTATGCATACCTGATCTCTACTAGCCATACAGGAGTGCGAACCCCTGCCTTTAGACAAGTATTAATGAAGTCATCAGAACAACCTGCACAAACACTTTGCTAGAGCTACGCTGGGCTAGAGTTGTTGTCTTTACATACAGTAAAGAGAGTGTTAGTTAGCGTGATGACTGCTGACGAGTGACAGTTAGGCAGTTAGAGAGAGGTGTTAGTCAGATCCAGTGTCACACAGAATTTTATACTTCTCACTGCAGAAGACCGCAGGGCTCCCGATGAGGCCGTGTGGCTGCGGTCGGTTCTTACAGGGAAGTCTGGGACTTACTCTGGGGCTGGAAAACGAAGGGGGTCCTCTGCCACGCCCAGATGAAGCCTTGCCACGCCCACCTGGCCCAGCGCCAGATCCTCGACGGGATTGCTCGTGGTCAAATTCCAGGTCCTCCAGTCTCTGGGTGAGGGCCAGTTTTTGCTGGATGGCCATACGCAGGAGGGAGTTCAATGTTTTCTTCTCATCTTCTGCTGCAGCCAGCTGCCTCTGCATGTCGTCTAATTGTGTGACGTATTCATCACATCTACAGAACAAGGAGAAAGGAGATATTATGAGAGAGGTAGGAAACCAGATTACCTACTGTATGAACTAACCATATTGTTTTCTAGGCATGGTTTCTGATTTCTAATGGTGGGGTTACTTGGTTAAGGCCCACCACATAAAGACTGTTGGAGAAGAAACAACTTTCAGTTTTGTTCTCGCACTACCTGGTGGCAAACATGGCCCTGAGGGAGGAGAAAGTGACGGCGTCCTCTTTAAGTGCCTTAAGTTCGTTTCTAAGCTTCATTATGGTGTCCTTGACCATGGCCTTCTCATTCTCATATTTGCTCTTCAAGTTAGCCAGGGCCACCTCAGCTGTCTGCAAAGGTGACAGAACCACACCACAGTTCAGAAAAAGTTGCACTCAACTTGCATTTAAAAATTGTCTGTGTATCTATTTGAATAGTCAACAACAGTTGGGAACAACTGGTGTACAAGATGCTCAATTTTGCATCATATAAACACCTACAATGAGCTAATCAGATTCTCACCTGTTTGTTGGCCTTGAGGACAGTCCTCAGTGTGGCTATCTGTTCTCTCTTCGTGCTCAGCAGCGACTTGAGCTTCAAAATCTCCTCCATGCAAGCAGCTTGGTCTTTATCTGCCACTGCAGCCAACTCTAGAGAGGCAACTCTTTGCCTGGACAGCTCTGTGGTGCGGTCCACTGCCTTTTGCAAGTGACGGATCTGATCTCGAATTATTGCTACCAGGTTGTAGATATCCATTGGTTCAGGACATTGGCCTTCTCTGCCTGGTGTCCCAGAAGAAGAGCGGTCTACTGTTGTGGAGTTGGATTCTGGTGGCTGGGCTGTACTATTGTTAGTTTGTGTCAACTGCCTATCTTTACCTTCAGTTTTGTTTCCTTTACCCTCTTTGTAAAAATCAAGCATAACACGATTTGGGGTTTCATTGTTGCACATGCAGACATGGTGGTAGAGGTTTGCAAGCTCTTCACTGAAGGCAACAAGTTCATCCTGGGCAACGCTAAGACTGCCTTCTGTCTCGCCCGCGACGGCACTCATTTCCTTCAGTTCCTTTTCCAGCTGAGCAACTCGATCACTGTATGCACGGCTGCTGCCCTCCAACTGAGATACCTGGATACTGAGGTCACGTACCTGTGCCTCCAGTCGTGCCCGTACCTCCTCATGCTCTGCCTTCATCTAGAAGAGTCATGCATAAAGGTTACAATCCCAACAAAGATCACAACGTACCTTCAACGAATGAATGAAACACAAACAACAAACCGAATCCGTATTCCTGAGCCACGCCCATACCTCATCATGCTCCGCCTTTAATCCCTTAAGCTCCTCCCTGAGTTCCCCTGCCTCTCCTATGGCAACTTCATACTTGCAGCGCAGTATTTCCGGCCCATTGATATCCAGCTCATAATAATCAACATCATTTTCCTCTCGACTGTCTCGCTCTCGCTCACTGTCAAGGGCCGACTGACGCTCCTTGCCTGCCTGCAGTCTCCTCATGACGCCCAAATCATCGCTAAGTCTCGTCATGGCTTCCTGCTGTTGGGCTAATGCTCCTCGAGTCTGCTCTAACTGCTTCTGAGAGTCCTGTAGAGTGCTTAGCAGAGCCACCTTCTCCCGCTCAACCTGCAATAGAAAGCAGATCAAATTCAGGGAAATGTGTCAGTAATCATAGCTCATGGTTTATAGTGTCTTTGCTGCTTCACCCGCAAGGCTGATCATACCTGCAGGAGCTGTTGCTTGAGCTTCTGGATCTCGGAGATGTTCAGCTCGCTCAGCAGGTCATCCACCAGACTTGGTGCAGGACGGACATTTTCCCCTCGTTTGGATGTGCACAGTCTGTTATCTTCATCATTGCCATCACCGTCTTTAGCAAATCCGTTTTCCAAAGACAGAACTGCTTCATCGTTATTAGGTTCGTCTGTACTCAGTTTCAGTCCGTCCAATGAGCTCGCTAGGAGTGAGTCTCCCAGGGTCATGTGATGTGTCAACTCTTTTCTAAGGGCTGCTTTCTGCTCCCGCTCAGTCTTTACGGTCTCTAGGGCCTCCGTTAGCTGGCGCTCAGCTATCTCACGTAACCGAACAGCGTCCTCCAGCTGGCTGTTTAGGTACTGCACTTCCTCTTCCAATCGTCGATTCTCATGCTTGAGTCCTTCGAATTCCACCTTTTCAATTTGGAGAGGGAGAAGATTGTAAGACAATCAAAACGAACGACAACTTTTTTTGTCCAAGTATTCATCACCGCGCACAGAGCAAACACAATCGTAACCAGGGTAACAGTGATCTGCGCTGCTAACCTGACCCTGTTTAAGGGTAGAGACTTGTTTCTGCAGGCTGATGTTCTCCTCCTCCAGCTCGGAGTAGTCCTGCAGCAGACGAGACTCTCGGATCTTGTACTCTCGGATGTCGTCCCGCAGACGGCCACGCTGGAGCTCAACCACCTCATTACTCTAAAGTACAAAACAAACACTTATACAGAAATGAATGAGCGTAGTTGGAGCATCAATTTCCGGAAACCTATTTAGCATTTTAATAATGGTTTCCCACCTGGAAGCCACTTCTGTAGTGGCGTAAAACATAATGGTTCGTACACCATATATATAAGATGCAATAATATATAGATATAATTTTTTAATATATGTTTATAAATGTGTTTTATTAGCCTTGTAATAAAACACTCTACTGTACAAACCTCTCTCAGCTCCAGTGCGAGGGTGGCCAGACGATCATTCTCCGCCTGGGTGCTGGTGAGGGTGTTTTTGGTTTGCCGCAGGTCAGCCTGGAGTTCCTGCACTTTCTGCTCATAATAAGCTTCTTTAGATGCCGACTCCAGGATGAGAGATTCCTCTCTGCTCTCCCCATCAGCAGCCACCTTTCTGTGGGTGGAGTGAACCTGGCCATACGCCTGTATTGACATGACCATGGAGAGATTGAGTATGTCAATGCATTATCATGACAAACCAACAACTCTGGGGTGTAAATAAAGTGTAACTTAAGTGTAATGTAAGTCGCTCTGGATAAAAGCGTCTGCCAAATGCGTAATTGTAATGTAAATGTAAACCTTTAATTCTATGCTGTGGTTTTAATATTAATTGTATTAACGATAGAAATTCTATCGGAAAACTATAATATTATTTTATAGAAATAAAACGGCTAAATGTAGTCTAGGGTCAAGCACTGTTATTATTTTGACAGAAAATAATACTGTTATTATGTTTATTGACAGAACAAAAAATTATTTATTATGCAAACAACTGTCATATCTAATTTAAAATTTCCAAGAAGTCTGCAGCCATTTTAACTACAATTAGATTATGATTGTTCTGTTTCAGATTATATCTTTTAAGTCACAGTGTACATTCAGTATTCTGGGTTCAGACTCCACTCAATTAGAAAGTGTGTAATTAAAAGTACTAATTGCTCTATTTAACACCAACAGCAGCATGGAAAAATGTGGAAATGCCCATTCCCACTGGCTCAGGATTCCCACTGGCTCAGGATTCCCACTGGCTCCGGATTCCCACTGGCTCCGGATTCCCACTGGCAGTTTACCATCAGTCTTACAAAGCAACCTACATACACACAAGACGCCTTTCCTCCAGATAATGATGCAACCAGCAGGACAAAAAACTTATTGAATCCTGTCCAAGTAATCTTTGTATCACGAGGTTCCTCTCTTTCTCTTCCTCCTAAATCCTGGTGCCAGTCTAAATGATGTCATTGGCATGCTGCAGTTTGGAAATGTCACACACACACACACACAGCACCATGGCAGCACAAGATATAAATGCTAACAAATCCATCAGTGCTGGTGGCCAGGCTGAATGGCTAACAGAAAGGCATTCTGGGATTACTGACATTATCCCTGTAATGGTCATCAGGCTTCATCAGGCTTTTGATATATCTGATACATATCAATGCCCGGATCAAATTAAAACCTCTGACCTTCAAGACAGCCACCAGAACTTCACCCTCCCTCAGACATACATCCCCTCCCACCCACTACATTCTGTAAATGAGCGATGCCTAATTGAGGGAGGTACCAGGTAACTCTCCGAGACATTCACCTATATTGTTCACCTATATTGTCTCCAAACGGTCTACAGAGACCACAACCTTCAAAAAACAACCTTCAAAAAACAACAACTTAAAACATGCCTGTTTTAACAACAACCTTAAGTTGTTTATCATTGTTTAAAAAAACTTTTCCTCTTCTGCTGTTCACTCTGTCCCTACTGATGCTAATTTCAGTATAGCTTTGTATACTATTAATGGTTCTTGGGGCAAAATCTCCTTGTATATCTTTGTAAATAAATAAATGTAAATGTAAACACATCAGTGATATTTGTAAAGTTGTAAAGTATCCCAATTGTGTCAGTACTAAGACTCCCTCCTGCCACAACAGCTGCTGTTAGATCTGACAGCTGTCCGTGTGTTACCTTGGGTCACCAGTACATTGTTTTATAAACTTTATTCTGACTCCTGAACAGAAATTCACTGGATAAAAAAACAAGCCAACTCACAGATTACCAACACAGTGTTTTTTTATACCAAACAACTATTATACATTATTAGTTATTAGCATAGTACATTATTAGTAATATTAGCATAGCATAAACTCATTCCTACTATATATCTGATAAATACCCGAGTAGTGTTGTGGCCAGCTAAGGTTGTGTTTGCCGTCTTCTCTACTTTACTAATACTAAGAAAAGACCTAGTTAGTTTTACCTCACTGTTGAGAAGAAAACAAGCCCTGACAGAAATGAGGTTGAGGTCTGATGTTTGGCTGCAGGGCTTCTCACCTGTACTGACCTTTACAGTCAGCAGAACCTCGATAGCTAAAAACAACAGAAACTCTTGCCATTGAGAGCTGATTCAGAAACCAGACAAGCTTTGCTCTGTGTGAAGGAACACTCAGAAGGAAGCTCAGTTCTCCTGAGTTGCTTGAGGGAAATGTCCTGAATATTTTTAACCAGTGCATCATAGTCTCTTTAAGACCCAAAATATGGCTCAGATGTTACCCCACGTTGCATATCACTTGATTATCACATTTATGGCAAAGTGATAACCACATCTACTGACACACTAGAGAGCTAGGATTTGACCAAAAATGTTTAAAAACAAATGTACCTGAAACTTTTACACATACTGTATACATGATATATTCAAGAACTTCACAGTAAGCAAATGTTTAATCGTATAATGCTGCACTCTGGTTTTAAAGTTTAAAATTATTTGTTTTGTGTTCCTTTAAGAAACCTCAAATATTTAGACTTCTGCTTCTTTAAATAGTCACAAGCCATATAACCCACAGCAAGACTATAGATGGGCTGAGGAGTTCCACCCCTGCACAGCTGTGGACACACCACACTATTCAACCACCCCCACCCCCCATTGATGGAGACTGAATTGTACCCTTCTACCACAATTGACACCCTTTCTAGTGGAATGTGCAGCTGATTTCAGCCATAAAACCCAAACTGAACAGTGTTCTGAGGACTTGTGTGCATAAGTGAAATGTGAGGAGACCCTGTGCTTGGCCAGGGTCTTTAACAATCCTTTTAGCATTGTTTATATGACCTGTGACTCCGGTGAGCTGCTTAGACCACCTTCAATGCCCTCAGCAAGCTAGTAAATTTCCAACAAACTCAACTTGAATAGAATGACACAGCTTTTGTTCGGAATAAGGAAAAGGACAGCTGTGTGAAACGAATTTCCCAGCCAATAAAGGCATTAGTCACTGACCTTAATGCGCTTAAGCATTTGGCAGGTGTAACCAAGTATGGACACTATTAAAAAAAATGTGTTACGTAATAATTTGCTAAATAATGTAATATATGGTATGTAACACAATAATCAATTGAAATGATTTTTAATATATATTTATATCAAAAAAGGGAAAAAAGCATCAAAACTTCAACTTCAGTCTCTGCTATTTGCATCAACCTAAAACTGACTTTACGTAACTTATTAAAGTGTGTTTTTTAAACCTTTTTGTGACATGCACATTGCAATAGGTATATTTTGAAGTAGTTACTGTAAGCAAATTATGTTACAATTATATCCAACAAGTATATCCAACAAATTATATCCAACAGCCCTCAATTGTACCTCAATTGGCAGAGCATTGCACTATATGAAAGATAAGGTAATGGGTTTCAGTTCTCATGGAACACAAATGCTGTATACCTCACACAACCTCTTGCCAAATGCATGAATGTGAATGCAAACACATTTACGCATCATGTCATTCCATTTAAAAATGCATAGCAAACATGACAATTAATTCTAACTGACCGCGGTCCACGAGTCTATAATCTCTTCACTAAGCGATGCTTATTTTGTTTGACATATCTTCTTGATTTCATGCTGTCATTACCAGAATGACTCATGCGATGTAATCCATCCCCTAATCTGACTGATTTTATCTGTAACGATCTAAAGAAGTCACTGAGAGATTTTAATGATACATCAAAATATTTATAAACAAGACGTTTAATAGCTTCCAGCCGAAGCCCCTCACTGACACAGACACATTCGTCTGCGCGCTGGACGTGAGTCAAAATGGAGGCGCTTTTATTAGTCTGATTTCTTCTCAGATCAACTTCCCGCCATGACAAAGTCTGTGCTCTTTATTTAGAACCATACAGAAAAGATTAGAGGAGGAAGTGTATCCAGACAAAATTTAACGGTGTTGAGTGAACTCTGACAATGACGTCTGAGCTTTGCGAGATGTTTGTGGGTATCTTTGTGTTGACAGGAAGTTGTAATAGAAAAAGAAGAAAGGGTCTATGCGGTTGTGCAGAGGTGCTGAAAACACAGTCAAAAACTACACTTATGATAAACAACCTGTGGCCACACAGAGGCTAAAATAATTCATGTACCAACTATATCTTAGCATAGCTCTACTGCAGTGTGACACATCAATGAAAGAACTTTTGACGACTGTTCAAGTCTCTGTCAGTATAAATAAGCTTCTTGTTTCACTTTAAGATCTCACTTCTCCATATTGTTGTACTTTTTAGCCTCTCATCAACGTCGTGT
>JAZGTJ010014498.1:0-14096 GCA_036877575.1 Botia almorhae
CTCTCTCCACACCCATCCTCTCCTCTCACGCTGTGTAAGAAATTACATCTTGACTTTTTAAAGCCACAAAGTCAAATTTTGCTGATTAATTAAAGAGGCACTAACTTTACCATCCATCAAACCCTAAACTAAACATTAAATAAAAACATTAAAATAACGTCTATTAAAATGAATAAAAGAATTGAAAACATGAACACTACTACATACGCAGATCATTCGTTTAGAAAGTTAGAAGTTACTTTCTAGAAATATAGTTTCATTGAATGTGTTTTAATATTTTCTCCATAGACCTTCTGCAGTAAGTACAAGGTCCTCCACAGACTTAACTATGAGATTCCCTATTGTTCCCCTGTTGCTTTGTCACACATGTTTGTACCAGTTCATACTGTTCCACCCAGTTTCAGAATTTCATATCACAGCCCTGAAAATAACAACAATATGAGAATGACTGTGAGCACGCTGTACATTTTGCGGTCCTAATTTTGGCTATAATGAAAACTGGAGGAGGAACATTGTTTAGTGATTTCACTCACATACCGCTTGATCCAAGAGCAGTCAGGGTACGAGACTCTTGGGCCCAGATTGCACAGCACAAATTCGACTGTACAATACTGTTTCAAATCCCTTTGGCGGCCCGAAGGGATTTTTGTAATACTGATCAGAAAAGGCTCCAGGAGAGGAAGCTGACACGTGAATCTGTATTCTCACCTGCAGAGCTCAGCCGAGACATTAAAATATGTATGAGAAGTTTAAGAATTATTATAGTCTTCCTACTGTCCTTCTTTAAACAGGAACTTAAAAGTTGTGTCTTCAAAATGGGTACAAAATAAAACAGCAGATCTTGACAGTTACATAGTACAACTAACACATAATGCATCCAGAAATGATAACACATTTTTAAAATCAGGTGAAGAGTCTGAGCTATGAATTCTTTTATGTTTTTTTATGTATTACAGTTAAGATGATAGATATTCATGCAAACCAAAGTTTTTTTGGCCTATTATTAGTTTAACTGTGTATAGACTTTAACTGTATGGAATAAGAGAAGCATTAATATTTTGTACTGTATCACTGAGAGAAATAAACAGATGACGTTTTAATCTGATAAAGAGGACATTTGTCAGCTGAGGAGACGTCTTGTAAACGATTTACAAGTCAAAGTGAGTTTTTAAACCTGAGTTATATATCCCACTGGATTGTACTTCCAAACTTCCTGTACTTCTGTGTCTCTGAATGGGTTTTAGAAGCTGACTGGCTCGGCGCCACGGCCCAGCCAGCATCTCTTTTCAAGAAACTGTTTGATCATTTATATTTCGCCTGTCGTTTGTTATGACCTCAGTTGGCAGGCTGTGAGAGACTTTTTGGAAAGCATTCATAGTATTAATAGATTAAATAGGGTAGTAAACATCCAGTACATCTAATATACTGTTACTTCGTGTGGCTGGTGGATTCTTCCTTATTATTGATTTTTATAGGAATTTTACAGGCAAAGTGGGACGGCCTATCATTGCGTTCGGCCCCAATATAATGATTGGACGGACATTCCTGTGCCTCTCCACAGACAGACAGAAGATAAATATGCATTTAAATATATTTAAACCACTTAGCGATTGCAATCAGGATGTGAAGAGGCCGACATAACCAAAAATGTTTGTGTAAAAAAATCACCTACCCTGCCGAAGTGAATTGTTTACATGTTAGAATTTAACATGTTTATATACCTGAAAAGGCGCATGTATGTTTAAAACAACTACTAAAGTTTGTATCTGCATGTGACTATATGTCGAATATGTTTCTGGTCTTAAGCCTATAGCGTAAGCTATAGTGAGGTCATCGCTATGCTTGTCTTATAGCAATCCTGTCAGCAGTGATTTCCAGAAGTCTTGGTTCACTACATTGCCGAGCTGGCAAGGACAGAAATATGATTCATGGCCTAATGTAATATGAGTAATTTTGTTACAGGCCGTTCCAGCTGGCTTTGCACCCTCTGCGAATTCTTACGTCTTTACGTGGAACAGACGCACGCATCTGTATTCAAACTGCATTAGAAATCCACGAGCCGCTGATGTTCAGAGACAACATCTGGATAATCTTCTGCGCAAGATGGCGGATGCGTTCGCTCGCTGCCGTCTTGCTTGGTTTGACTTCTGCTCGTTGTGTTATTTAAGAACAGGAATAATCGCAACGAATTACATTATTGTAATATTATTTAAACTAAGATAGGAAAACAATGATGTGTAATCTACAATAAATCCATTGGGAATTAAATTCTATGTAAAATTAAACATGTAAGATTCAATAACAGGTAACTTTATAGGGTTAAAAATGATCAAAAATCAGTTATTGAGTAAGTACGTGATTGATGAGTGTTCAACATAATCTCCCTACCTTACATTACCTTACAAGAACATAGCCTGATTTGCAAGTGTACGTTTAGTCAGAGCACATATGAGCTCACACGTCCACCACAATCCCATAATGCATCTGTTTGTAANGCGGTGGCAGGGCCAGGGCTGCACGATTTATAGATGCCTCACATAAAAGTCCCATTTCAAGGTCAAAGCAAACTGTATTACACAGCCTCCAAGATCCAATATCACACAGATCTAAGCCTCTGACCCCCTTATTCAGCGTTTTATAAGGAACAGTGTCATTTACAAGCACCTTTCATTCCACTGGCCAACAAACCAGGTGTAGACTTTCTACAGCCCTAGGTTGTAACATACAGCCAATAACAACATATCATGGGGGTGTGGTCTTTTGAAGAATCATTAATATTAATTAGTTCTTAACCAAGGGCACAATGAATCAACATACAATGATCTTGCCGAGTTGTCTTGCTACAACACGTCAAGCACTAAAAATACAACATAAACGCGCCACTTTTTAACATTGTATGCAACGTTAAATACAGTATAGGGCTAGTCAACATACTGTAGATGCTGACACCCCCCACGTTATTAAAAGATTACATTTATGCGTTGGGAAGATGCTTTTATCCAAAGCTAATTATAGTTCCTTTAAAGTTATCCATTTGGTCAGTGCATGTGCTCTGTGGGAATCGAACCCACAGCCTTTGTGTTGCTAGCGCAATGTGCTACCAACTGGGCTACAGGAACCCTACAGGACCTTTACTATAAATAATTTATGAAATATATATGCAGATGCCAAGAACAATAACAAAACTGGATCACAAATGGATCAACCAAATATACTGTATATATATAAAATTAAACCACGCTGTGATTTATTATTGTAACTAAATACAGGTGTTTTTAGAATCACAATAGTGAGATTCCAGTAAAAGCTGGTGTTTTAATCATTTAAACAGCTCTCCTGTAACAGCATTTCTCCATCACTGTGGACTTTTATCCAGGTACACGGTGAGTTCACCTAACACACACAGGAAAAGCACTTATTCCGCATGTTATCCGACACGATGCATTCGTAGAGACTTCGGACGGCCGCAAAGCCCAGATGCAATCAGAGCAAATCTCCTATGAGATTAGTGTACAGCGCGCTGTGCACCCATGCAATTCATGCGACAATGTGAACAACAGCAAAAGAGATCAACAGTATGGGATTAAACATCTTCCCAATGTGATTTTTCCGAGCAGGAGGTGTTTCCAGGATCAACGTCCTTGTTGGTTCTGGAATCATATTCATGTAAACCAATAAGGTTAAGATTTAGATTTGGGCTTACAAAAGTCCTTTCTTTTCAATAAACATGAAATATGTTGATCCACGAACAAGCTCGGCCTGGAAAAATCACAAGCTTCCTAAAGTACATTTTTTATTCCAGGGATATTTTTAAAAGCCTCTTGACTATAAAGTTATTGAACATGTCCACTGTCATGTGCTGGGACACAAGATGCAGTTCACTGGTGAACAATGTCACGCGGTGGGGCAAGTTGTCACAGATAAAACCTGCCTATTTATGTTCCAAGGGCTATTAAACAGAAACAATAAAAAGAATTCCAAAAAATCACTGCCAGGGAAAACAAGCATTAATGTAACTAGACTTTTAGACTCATACTCTTATAGTTACTGAAATAGACTTTATGACTTTATCTACCCCACTTTCCTCTATAACAATATCATAAATTATAAAAGGACAATATACCTTCCACACAAATCAGCACGTCTATTGTATAAGTTGCACAGCATTGCATTATATACAGATGTAACCTACAGCGTGCAAACGTGGCTTCGTGAACGCAGGAAATTATTCTTACATATACAGATAAAGATCCGAAATCCTCTGTCATGTCATTTCTAGCTATAGAATATAATTCTCTTAGTCGTAATTTATTGGATAAAGCAAAAGATTCGAATTTTAATATTTTTACCATCAGTCCTTTTATACAATTCAGATAATGAAATCAAATGTTAGAAAATTACAAACTAAATTACCAGTAAACCAAAAGCAGTGCCCACGATCTTACAGAGAAAATCCAAACATACCTTCGCAAAATGTTAGCGGAGAAAGACGAGCGCTCACAACATCCGATTATTTGCACGCTAACGCGAAATTAAAACTTGTTCGGCAAACACGAAATCTATCGGTCTACATGTTTGGCTTTCACAAGCCTGTCCGATGTCTATGCAAGTTGAACGGCGATTGTGAAGGAGGAGTTATTCCCTGCGTTTCGAGAGAGGATCTGACGGAGATACAGCTGGTCTTCACGCACCCACTGAAATGTGAAGCATCAGACTCATTTATACTAAAGATATGAGTGCACCTCCACGGGGACCGTCAAATTTATGCACTGAGTGTTTAATAAATCTTTTACACCTAAAAAAATACATATCAAATTACAAATGTTAGCGTGAATGTGGAATATAAGAAGGACAACCCCAGCTAACAGTTTAGGGTTGAAGGAACGTTTCACTAACGTTTCCATTAAGTCACAAAATGTTACAAATGGTACTGTCAAAGTTCTATGAACGTTCAAAACGTTTTTTAGAAGTTGTATTAACGTTAGTGCTTAGGTAATAGAAAGTTACTCACGCATGTTTTAATTCTGTAATGTTTTTAAAACGTTCCGCTAACCGCTTAAGAAGAACATATATAACGTTAAAAATGTTCTGCAAGAACGTTTTGGAAAACTTTAAGAGAACTTTAAGAGAACATTATCCAACATTCTAAGAGTGTTTACTGTTAGCTGGGAGAAACACAGACAGTAGATTTATTAGGTCATTAATATTACTGTATATATACTGTAATATATTAAACATTGTAGTGAGGTACAACGGCACAATGAATTTCAGATCTTAACATGATTTCTGATGTCAGTACCATGGACAGCAGCATTCAGTAGTAAACAGACCAGAAGTTCAGAGTTTAGTTCGAACCCTGATCACACACACCTGAACATGCTAATCAGCATGCTAATCAACATGCTAATCAGGTCTTTAGAGTTACTAGAAAGCTACAGGCAGGTGAGTTTGGAGCTAAAATCACTACAGGAAACTGGACCTAGAGGGACAAAGTTAAGGACATTTACATTTATGCATTTGGCAGACGCTTTTACCCAAAGCAACTTACATTGCATTATACTGCACATTGTTTCCGAGTATGTGCAATTCGTAGGATTGAACCCATGACCTTGGCGTGGTTAACGCCATGCTCTAACCACTGAGCTACAGGAAAGCTTTTCCTGTAGCTCATTTCATTTGCAACAGAAATTATTTAAAAATGTAAATTTGCTGTTGTGCCCACAAACACACAAAATTATTTGAATCCCTATAACAGTAACATGTTGTGGATCTTTTCTGCATCCACCTGTCAGTTCATTTACAAAACGTACTACGGGTAAGAGAACGAGTCTCCATGGTAACCAGTGGCATCCTGGCAGGAGAGAGGCCTGCATGGGTCAGTTAAGCAGGTAATATGATTTGCTACGCGGCAGTGTGCTTTTAATTCGATCCCTATCAGAGCTCTCCTCCCTCATGCGTTTGCAACCCGGGAGACATAAGCAATTGTGTCATCCGGGTCGCGAGGAAGGCGCATGACAAAATACTGTCCGTTTATCAAAGCATTTGCAGGGACAGCCCGGTTTACAGACCCGACAAGCGAAAAATGTTCTTTTGG
Organism: Botia almorhae; assembly: GCA_036877575.1. Lineage (NCBI taxonomy): Eukaryota > Metazoa > Chordata > Actinopteri > Cypriniformes > Botiidae > Botia > Botia almorhae. The sequence continues at coordinate 6,095 of JAZGTJ010014498.1, forward strand.
TCCCTTCACTTCTAATCAGATTTTGTAAATAAGAAGGTTTTGTTTTGTTTCCACCGTGTGATTTGTTTCAATAATAAAATACTATCTTCATTACCAGACGAATATAAAGAGACACGTTTGAAATTATGACATTTGTAGGCCAGAAAGAATAAACACAAGTCGTACATTTACAACACTGGCTCAGCCAATGGCATCAGTTTGGGGCGGGGCTATCTGCTGTTTGACCAATGAAAAGACAGGAGGGTCTAATCCTTTTCAACCTGCCTTTCAAACCTTTACTGTATGTAGACCTGGTCCATAAATGTTAAATTGTCAATATATGAGCAGAAATTTAAATACTCATGTCATTTAAATGAACTGTCACGGGCAGACCAGAAATACAGCGACAAACAAACAAACGTATCTCTATAGAAATGAGTCACTGCCTTGTCTTGCTTATCCGGTTCATCTTTCATTATTGGAGCTGGCAGAGGTCGGCCGAGTATATTATAATTCATCTGCTGTGAGACAAAGTAAATTATGAGCTTGAAGAAGCAGGAGAAGAAGGGCCTGGATGGCGTTTTGACTGCATGTGATTTGATTTTATGGTTCATATTAATACAAGTTGTGAATAAAACAATGCCGACATGGGTAACATTTCATTTAAATAGCCGAATGATTACTGGAAATGCGAGGAATTTATTTTATAGCATCATAATCTTCGTTGTTTGTTACGGCCTTTTATTCATGCATATATATATTATTATAATATATATTATTATATATATTATAACATTTTTATAAGATCAAAACGGTTTAACTGTGATCGTTTTATTTTATATATTAGTTTTTACTATTGTAATCAATGTATTCGACATTTCATCAACTCATGACCCACCCTGCAGTTCCATTTCGAACCACTAGTGGCGACATAGCAACGCCCTGTTTACCACTTTAGTTACGCCCATTAAGAAAACAAAGATTTTTTTGTTTAAACGATCGTTCACTTCTCATTTCAAGAGGGTATTTCTTCAATTAGACTTCATTATTTCGATGTCCAGTGCTAATTTCCTTTTCTAAGCATTCTGTCCGTTTCCATTTAAATATTTTTTAGCTTTCTCAGCCGATCCTTTAGAAACGTCAGACGTCTGCATGGCCTTGTAGTTTGTCAGTCATTAAGAAGCCATTAACACTATAATTGGCCAAACAAGGAAGATTTAGACCCTGGCGCAGATCTACCAAACCGTGCGCTTTTCCTTGCATCTGCTGCGGATGTTTTCAATGCACCGGAAAACATGACATGCTGTTTCGGTAATTGAATATTTCTTCATACCCAGTGGAGCGAAGATCCTCCCACGAAGACTGTTTTGTTAAAGCAGGTCAGGAATAAACCACGACGGCGTTTGGAAAGCTCTCGGCTGTTTGCTTTGGTGCGCTGCGTTTTGTACGCGGTTGGGTTTTACGCTCTTGATTATTTCTACAATCAAGTTTTGTTTTCATTTGCATAGATCAAGCGACTAATACAAAATACATCTGACATCATCTTGCCTCTCGCAGGATCTTCCGATCGACCAAACGTCACGCTGCTGGAAAACAACAGTACAGTCTTGAACTTCAGTGCGCAACTTATTTCACGCTGTAATCGGACTTCTAGCGCAACAAAATCCGCAGTATTGCATTAAAGAGCCAGGCCACAACTTTGGACCAGACAGAGATTTGGGGGTGGGCTCATTTGACTTGAACCAGTAAATATACAACCATAGCAATAGTACAGAACCAAAAACAAACACCGTAACAACTGCATAGCAACGCCCTGGAATCGTGACAGCTTGTGTTGCGCACTTACAGTAGACTAGAAGAGCACTAGAAAGTGCTTTTTATTGTATATCTTGTCTTTCATAAAATGTTCTGACCCAGTCACTCTTACAAAATAAACAAGAAGCAATTAACAAGCGAGTCTTTATCACGCTTTTTTATATAAAAATCTTATTTTGATGATAAAGAAAAAAAGACAGAACAAGGAACTACCTGACACAAATAAAACACAAACCTATCAGTTTGTTCTAGTCCATAGTCCAAACGCACAAAAAATTCAATGTGTTACCTAACAGATATTACGACAACAAGAACAAAGATTTATCTGCTTGTAACGGTTCTCCACTTCTTGCTGGATATAATATTTGAAATCAGAAACTAAAAGTTTCAGCAGTAATGAAGGAACAAAATGGCTGAACATAAGGAAGTGTTTCATTTCAAACACACTTGTTAGTTGGTCAGGCCTTGTTCTTAGCGCACCACTGATGTAGACTGTGAGCTCCAGCGGACAGGCGAGCAGCCGGCATCAGACCTAATGGGGACGTGTGCTGCTGAAACAGAACGTTTGGGCTCTTCTTGTCTGGAGAACTGAACAGCTGCAGCATGAAGTTGGAGAGCGGAGGATGGATCGGATAAACGGGAACGCCTGGAAAAATCAAGAACTGTCAGTGGATTCAATCACCTGGTCTGGTCATTATTAACTGGTTATTACACTAGTTTGTGGTGTACATTAAATATTAATAAACAAGATTAGACTACAGAGCCATGTTCTCACTCATAAATAAAGACATGTTTTATAATCAACATATATACAGTTCGTGGTCCAATCGGTTTAACTGATAAATAATGAATTGTGTGTATTTGCCGGGTTCTACCTGCATAGCTACAGTTTAGCGGTATCAGGTGAGGCGTGACGGGGGCATGACAGGGGCGTGGACTGGCGCTTCTGGGCGTGGCTGGTTTTGATTTGACTGGAGAGCCACACCCCTGTGGTTCCCTTACTGCTGCATGCACAGGTGGACCAGGAGGCGCAGACTCAAGCTACAGGAAAAAAAAGAAGTCAATACTATTTAAAAAATGTGGCCTTGTATTTTAATAACATTGTTTATGAAAGCTCCTCAAGTTAAGTGTATTGTAAAGAATAACTTCCGAACAGCTTTCCCGAACTCTTGAATGGCCTGCCATTGGTTGACCAATAGCCCCGCCCCAGAACCACATGTTGGGTCATGGCTCAAAGATGTCTTTGCCAAATTTAGCTACTTTGTCGAAAATTGCTGTAAATGAGTATTTTTGCCTGCATCACGCTTCTCCTGTAGAAACTCGCCTTTTCTCATCAAGCACTTTGTTGAATGATTAAGCAGATGAATCTCTGTGGAGAGGCTAATTAACATTCTCATCTAATCAGCCCACAATTAAGATCAACCGCCTCCCAGAGGCTTCAGGGTGACAACGGGCTGTAATGAGGAACAATACGTCAGAAGATAAGATCTCCAGAGAGTGACAGGAAAGTCTGAGTGAAACGCTGAGTTTTATTCACATAAGGCCTCTCAAAGACGCGTTTAATCCATTTTGAGACATTTTAGTAACGACCCTTTTACACAACATCTTAAAATTCACTCGTATCATTGCTCGCATCAGAAAAATATAACAAAAATGAGACTAACTGAAATGTAAGTAAATGAATATTATGTTTGCATAATTTTTTCCAAAGCAAAATCTCATTGGTCCAAAATAAACGACACGTCTTGATTGGCTGTTTTTACGCAATATTTCACTTTCAATAAGAACAGAAATCTTGGTAAACACTTTTGTGGTTGTACTTGTTAACGCCAGTTAACTACCTTTGTTAACGTGAACTAACAATGAACAATACTTCTATAACATTTACTAAACTTTCAATGTGCAAATACATATTCAAACTCAAGTTATATCTGTTAGCACTACTAAATGCACAGCTCTATCATAAACATTGTATTTTCATTAACTAACGTTAACAAAGATCAATAAACGCTGTCAAAATATTTGCTCATTGTTAGTTCACGTTAGCTAGTACGTTAACTATTGTTAACGAATGTGACCTTTGCGACAAGCGTTGCCGGAATCTTTAACGCTTAAAACCTCTTGCGTCTAGTTTGGACGAGATGTCAGATTATGATGACGGGCAGATGACAGTTTGTAAAGAAGAACAGACGTGCTTACTTTAAATCTTTCTTTTGTCTGGTCGTCAGGATTGTTTGTCTGTTTGGGATTCGTCTGATCCGTTTTGTCCTCTGCGGTCCATCCCTGATCCCAATCGCTGTAGCATAACTGCTCTTTAACTGCCGAAACCTTGGATAAATTCATTTGATCACTCTGAAAGGAAACGCGAGATCTGATGAGATTATTTTCAAATGTTACGCATACAGAGATGTAATATGACCCACTTTAGCAGAGGCGTCGACCTCCAGTACGTTAATGAACTCCAGCTTGGGAAGGTCTGAGATGGGTTCGACATCGTTTTTTGAGGCGCTGCTAATTTCTGCATTTTCACAGCTGAGAACCTGCAAACGAAACAAATACAAAAACCTACAAACTAATAACAGAAGAAAGCAAGAACTAGTTTGAAACCAGCTGTGATTACTTACATTGCTGCACAACAAAACTGACTTGTGTGTCATTTTAAGTTGACTAGCCCCGCCCACACCAAAATCTCATTGGCCAATCAGTATTCATTTGTAATAAAATAGGAACTGAATGGTTTATATGACGTTACGTTAACGGTTCTTAAGCGTCTTCAGACTGGATGTTTGATTTCACATACCGTTTGAGAGGAGCTTGTAGATCGCTCTCTGTGAGTTTGGACCTCAGAGTTCTTTCTGTGTGTGGCATCAGGAGGAGATGTGGAAGGTAAAACGCGCTCCTCGATGTCCTCAAGCTGGTCATATCCGAGGTAAAAGTCCAGTGGATTAATCTGCCCGGATACCTGGAAGCCAAATCGACAAGAAACCACAGAAGATCAGATCAACACAGACGGACATTTACTGACACTTAGCGCAACAGAGAAGCTTAGCGGCCAGACCGATCCGCATGCGGTGATGCACGGCTGGGCGTGGCCAGTGTCCTGTAGGGTGACGTGTATGTACACGTCCTTATCTGTGCTGGTGTCGCACAGGAAGAGCAACAGGAAGTTGTCCTGGTAGCCGTGGATGGCGGCCACCAGAGTGCGCTCACAGCACATCTTCTGGAAGAAGCTGATGGCGCTCTGAGTCCAGGTGCTCTGTAACAAACAAAACAGCAGTCAAATCTATACGAAACAGGGTCACGGTACAGCTACGGGAAATGCATGACAATTGTGCTTTTACACGATGCTGTTTATACACAAACGTTCACTGCAATAATGATCAAACTAATAATTCTTAGTAAGCGCCTGCCAGTAAGGCTGTTTACGGTTGCCGAGCAACTAAGCCAAACCATAAAATCTGTCAGTGTGAATTGTTGTCAGAACTTAAGGCCTACACTAAGCTTCGGTGGTATGTAGAAACATCAGCGTGTTAGAGAGGGTGGACCTTACCGTGAAAGGTCGAATTCCAGCTAACGTTGACGGAACAGCCTGAGCAGGGAGGTCAGCGTAACACGCTCTGGAGGAACATGAGAATGAATGACTATGTAGAGAAAACCGTGACATGCGTGTTTGGAAGCCACTGTCCTGCAAGATAACTAAACGAAGCTGAAAACACAGTCAATGTTTGTAAATGAGGAACGTTACGGACGACCAGATAAAACAGACGAATAAAAGTTTAAAGTTTACTTAAAAATAAAACTTCCAGTACTGTCCACTGAAACAATAACCGAGTTTGGAATGACATAAAGATGAATACATTCATATCTTTTCAATCTTTGAACCCACTTGAGAAATCGCAGGCTGTTCCGTTCCACTTTAGTGATGTCACCGAAGTCCACGTAGTAAACCGTCACTTCGGTGGCACTGACAACTTCATGGATCACCACCCGGTAGAACCACACGTCTCTGGGGGCCACACAGCACACCTGACCCGGCCGCACGTAAGCATCGGGCAGCCGGTACCTCTCCGTCACATCCAGACATGAGTAACAGCTCCTGCAAACACGACACACCGGGTGTGTTCCTAATACTGTTGCATGCTACTCATACTATACATAGCACGCAGTATGGATACTGTGCATAGTATGCGAATTCCCATTTATGTACAAATGACCTGCTACAGTTGTCAAAATGTGGAGTACACAACCACCCGAGAAAATGATGCACACCACAGTTTCATGCGGTATAAAGCAGTGGATCTCAACCTTTGACCTCAATGCCCCAACCCTCATTATCCAAAATAATATTTGAAGCCCCGCCCACTCACAATTTCTACCCAATAAAACATTGTTGAGCTTGGACATGTTTATTACTTAAAAACTTACTTGATTATTTACTTTATTAAATTACTTTATTTAAAAAAAATCCTGATTTTTAGTTTTGAATTTTTGTAGTTTTAGCTTAATTTAATCTTTGTTTTGTCTTAATTGAAATAATTTTAAGTCATGTTGAGGCCCCCTTGGAAGTTTGTTGAGACCTCTTAGTGGACCCCGGGCCTCTGGCTGAGAAACTCTGGGAAGCATTAATTCAAATGTCGATCTTTAAAGTCATTTACAGTATTTTCATTTATGCGTCATTTTCGTCACCTCATTTCAAGCATCATGTTCTCCAGAGCTCTGGCCTCCTTGTTTTGGCTGAAGCGGACGTAGAAGTGACTGGGGGACTCGATTTGTTCCACCAGAACCGGAACCAGCTCTCTCTCTTTTCTCCGTGTCGGGGGTTTCAGTTTTTGGCGGAGCACAGCATCTGGAGGAACCGCAGTCCACTGGCTCACCGTCCACACTGGAAGAAGATCCACCATCTACAACAACCAATCAGCTGTCTGCCTTCTGTTTCAGTCATGTTATGTCATGTTAGCTCCACCCACACCAAACATTTCATTAGCCAATCTTTATTTATTTCTAATTAAACTGGAACTTAAAGCTGCAATTCGTAACTTCTCTCTACCGCCATCTCTGTTTGAAACGTAAAATTGCAGGTTACTTTCTTCTTTTAATTATTTAATTAGTCAAATATTCTGGAAAAGCAGACTCGACAGCTCAAATGCTAAATCATAATTATAAACGTACCGTTGTGAATCGGAGATTGTGTTGCACACTGATCTGTCATGTACTTCCTCACTAACTGATTTTGGTCAGTTTTAAGCCAATCACAAGTTACGGATTGCAGCTTTAAAATTAGTTTACCCTAATGGACTTTCACTGATGGTTCTTAACCTGATGGATGGTCTTATTGGTGACACTGAGCTCAGAATCAGAATCTTGGGAGTCGGTGGATAGCTCCGCCTCCTCGCGCTCCCAGGCAGACTCAGTACAGCTGAAGTAAAAGGCTTTGCTGGGGGGATCCACGGATTCAGCATTCAGGCTGGAAGTGTTGCCGCGACCTGGAGATAATTCTTGCCAAAGAAACGCAATCGATCAAACGGATTCAGCAGGGCTGAGGATTTAGTTTAATCAATATGATGGGTAGAAGGAAGATAAATAAGCTAGGCACCAGGATCAGACTGTGCGTTATTCCGTGTGAACTCTCCAATGATGCAATGGCCCTCGCCTGTCTCCGTGCCGGGCTGGATGGAGAACGTGTCGCTCAAAGCTCCGACCATCTCCGTCACACTCGGAAAGCCACACTGGACCACAGGAAGCTCCTCGCCGTACATTCTCTAATCATAACAAATAAGGACATTAAATCGAAATTCAGTGCCACAATGAACAATTCCAGAGGTGGTCAAATAAATGCAAGACCTTGTATTCTTTCGGGAGATTGTGAACAGATATCCCGTTGCTGTTTTCAGCTACGACCTGAATAAAGATCAGTATCTCAAAAATAAGCGGGAAAAATTAAACGTCCATGAGATAAGAAAGGTGCCGTTAAGACTGACCTTCCGTAGTTTATCCTTCAGCTTGGGGCTAACGGTACCGGCAGTGGCCTTCTCAATTATCTGCTGTCTGAGCTCCGTCTCAAGCTAGAAGATGCAGTGTGTGTTTGAGTGAATGTTAATGTATACACACACACACACACACACATAAATATATATATATATATATATATATATACACACACACACATATGTATACAAATGTTTGTGTTTGTATGTGTGTATATATATAT
>JAZGTJ010014499.1:0-14095 GCA_036877575.1 Botia almorhae
GTATGTTATGAATACAAGGCAGTGAGGTGAATTAAAATCTCCATATATCATAATTAAAGTTAGCTTGCCTGACAGGCTAAATCTTGAACCATGACCGCTATAATGACTTGTTTAAAAGCAAAGCAGGGATAAAGAAATAGGAAGTCGATTTTAATCAACAAAGGATAAACCGTTCTAGTTTTATAGCTACGTCAACTAACCCGTAAAGTTACAGTGCGTATTTTGTGGCACCGAATGTAACCACCAAAAAAAACGATCAAATTGTTTGGATAAACAATTACAACAAAAATGACACAACAGCAACTTTTATCGACCAATTAAAACGTCACTCTTTCCAGCCCAAAAGAAGACTAAATACAAAATACACGCTGCATGTGTCGAGTCTGTCGACGTGGGCACATATGAGAAATCTCGACAGGTTTGGCAGAACAGATGTAAAGTGAGGCCGCATTAGCGAGGAGAGCATTTTACTGGCTCTTTAATATTATCCCCAATGTATTTAAAGAGCTGTTGAAAGGTGATTCTGTCTATTGTCCATCATCTTACCCTCCACAAATGTCCTCCACTGGCTAACAGGACACTTGGGTTTACTCAAGGGAACGCGATCAAACGGTGTGGCTTTAAATAGACTTGCAACAGAGATAAAGAGAGAGCTTTTTAGCTGGCTGTGAAGTTTGCAGATATGCCTATGAAATGCTGGAGGCCGGACTTCCACTGCCCGTCATTAGCTGTCACAGCCCTGACCACGGGTGCAGAAAGGCGGGTTAGGACAAATCAGTGTAGCTGGAACAGCTGCTCCCGAAATGAATAATTACAAGCCTCTTAAAACGAGGAACACTGTGCTTTTACTATGTAAAATTTATTGGGCAGTAATGTTAATTCAATTTACTGAAAGCTCGTTATAATCCAGTTTGAAATTCTTTGCTATCTTTGTCCTTTACTAACTAGGTGTGGTTGCACAATTTGTTCTTAGCCTGCATGACTAATGGGCTAGTACACTAACAAACAAACAAACAATTAGCTGTCATTTATCTGTACTGTTTACATAAGAAAAGGAACTCAAATGAAATGCAAATAAAACATAAACTATTGCGTGACATTCTAGATTTTTTCTTGGCCTTGCTATAGTAACAAAACACCCAACTATTGTACAGCTAACTATTGTAGGTTGTAAGAATGGTTCTGTAACGTTTCCAGTAGCAACAAAAACATTATAAAAACTTTTTTTTAGAAAGATACAAAAGGCTTCGTTTTTTAGATGCTGTATTAACGTCAACGCTTGGTTAAAAGAAGATATCCAAACACAAACATTCTGTAACATTTTTAAAACATTCCACTAACTAGGAATAATGTTTTTCATATATATGCTATATACTGTTAGAAAAATGTTATACTACTGTTACTGCAAGAACATTTTTGATAACCTTGAAAGAACTTTTTGAGAGCATTAGCCAATGTTCTAGGAATGCTCCCTGTTAGCTGTGAAGTTTTATGATTTACTAGTACTTGTCTGATCACATAATCCTAGTTTTCCCTGGAACTCCAAAACGTTATTTGTGAGGTCAGAGAAGCCCTTTGTCTTTTTTGGGCCTCATCAGAAGTAGCTCTGCACACAGGAAATTGCAAAGTAAACGCTTAAGCTACAATGCAGCATGGCATCTTTGTGTAACATGATAGCCTGAACAGATTGAACAGATCTGCTATTTCAGTAAAAACTAAAATGGACCTAAAACTTCTTTTATTAAGCTGTTGTTTCATTCCTTTTGACTGCTTGTTGATTTTGGCTAACAGTCCATAATTTCCTGCAGCTTCCAGACATCCAGACTTTTGGCTGGCTTCGCTGTGTAGAGATTCCGATGTCCGCTTTACTTCAGTATGGAGGAACTACTGGAATATATTTTACACTTTAACCTTTATACAAATATTAGAAGTATAAAAGTCATATCTAAACCTTCAGTCTTTTTGTTCCTCTATGTGTAGAACAATCCTTTACCCATCACAACCCAAGCAGCTTAAGATACACTGCTAACCAACCATAACACATATTTCCTGGAAACAAATTTTATAACTACTAAAAAAAAATTCTTCCTTCTTCATCTTTATCTACTTTTCTGTTGTTTCCACTGCTCACTGATTTACTTCACTATCAGCTGTCACGGCTAAAAGCGTTTCCTAAATGACTGAATGTAAATGACAAATAACCACCAGAGAAAGATCAGTTTGGTGTCACCTCCAACATTCACACGCTTGGTGACTCAATATCAACAGTTTCTCAGCGGCACCTGTCTTTAGAGATTAGCAGACATGCTTTCAGATGCCTGAAAATACAGAAACAACAGAAAGACGCATGTAAAACACATGAAACGACATGAAAACAGGTCTCATTCATTTATTATAACTCTATGCTCCATGCTCCATTTATTCTGCTCTATTCCAGTTGCATCCTCCATCTGATTGTATTGTAACGTATCATGTTTCTTATTGTGCTTTTCTCATAGGACCACAAATACAGCAAACCACAAATACAATCGGACACTCACATGGCCAATAAAGAGACTTTATCTATAGATGAAGTCAAGAGACGCTTCATCTATAACCATTACAAAGATCCAAAGAATTTTGACTTGTCCGAATTCATTCAGGACATATTTACTGTATAATAACGAATGCATCACCTTTGCATGGGGTAAGAGAGAGAGGGATCTATTTCAAAGCATGGTGTCGTCAGATTAAGAACTAACAGCTGTCTTTTAATTCCTTATAACCCTGAATCTTCCCTTGGGATTAATAAACCATGTTTATGTACCTAATGGTCTGGGAGTGGAAAAGCTAATCAACAGGATTTGCTATCTAAAAATGTCTATGGCAAACATCTCCGGCGGTCATACCCAAAAAACAGACACGCGCGCACACACGTACACACACATACATATAGATGCCAACTAAAAGTGACAGCTGAAAGCACACCTGTTCTATTAAGGGGGAAAGTTGATGTAAACAATAGTGCAAACAGATACGATTGCAATACAGCTGCAATACGTTCCTAAAACTCAATCAACTGCTCCATCATTGAGATGACAGATGCTACATTAGCAGCCGCAATCCCATTGGTTACCTGCATTAGCCACTCAAGCAACAGAGTTCCGTATCTGTTCCTCCAACAACACGGGAAAACGTCTTTGAAGCTTCCGAAAGGATTAAATTGTTGAGCTACTGCCGTAAAGATTTGATTGATTTAGAAATCCACAATCAATCTCTTTAGCAACTATAAATATAGTCGGTGATGATTAGATCCCTTGAAGCCAGCTCTGTTAAATCTGCTATGCGTAACTTTGGCCTCTCTACTCCCATCTCTGTTTGAAACATGAAATTGCAAGTTACTTTACATCGTTTTCTTTACCTTTGTTGAAGTCGAATGAGGCCAAACTGACATTTCCCAGGAAACTGGACCTGCCAGCTCGAATCATAAATCATTATTGTAAGCTTTTCGTTGTGGATCGGGGTAAGGTAAGGAGACCGTCTTGAATTTAACAACGATATACTTCTTCAATAACTAATTTAATAACCAAAAGAGTTACAGATTTCAGTTCATGTTATTTTTAAAGGATGATGTAATTCACCGTAAAATTTAACCTGTTGTTTACAGAAGTTATCGTTCTTTGATTTTTTTCACAGTTATGGGCCCCAAAACGCCACTTGAGAAATTAAAGGGTCTATTAGGAAATATGGGGTCCGACAGTGAACCCCCTTTGAACCCTCATTTTGTGGAGAGTGAAGACACATGCCTCAACTGTCTGTCATCGCTACATCTGCCAGTCTGTGATGATTTCACAAGAGAATTTAGCATTTGAAGGTCTTGTCTATTTTAGTCTTGTATCCAGGAACAAGATATTACAGCTTATAGAGAGATAGTTGTGATTCCTGTGTAGTCTGTTTCACAACAATAAGATAATTTTAAAAATGCTTCTTTTCTAAATGAGTTTGTGAGCTATTGAAACGTGTTCGATTTGAATGCGATCGTTCCATGAGTGTTCCCTATGCAAAACAATATGACATCTCTGACTTTGACAATTCTGACTGGCCACATCATTTGTCAATAAATCTCTGTGTGTTACTAGCTCAAGAACAACTGATCGATCACATTAAATGCTCAAGAGAAGACTCTTTTCAGACCTCCTCATTTTGTGTCGAGGGGTGTCACTAAATGCTCACAAAACGTGCAATAATATTTCAGGGTCTTTTTTGGTCGTTGGTACATTAGACATCCTGCATTCTAGTGAGATGCTACAGTAGCTGATCGCAATATGCCACAAATAGACCCGCCGTAATACAACAGTTGTTAAATTAAGTCCGTGTGACACGAACATTGTCAAACAAATACGTTCAGTTTGTTTTTATAAAACAAATAGTTTTGTACTTCATAAAGTATTTCCATTTACACACTTCTCCGCATTAGAAAAATCAAGAGCAACAGAAAAGAAGCAAACGGTATTATTAAATCCATTCTCAGAGGAAATACAGAAGAATAAAGTGAATTATTTACGCACGTATATATTTACGCACGTCACACGATACCCAACTGTTTTGTAATGTAAACGATAAGTCAAAGTTGTGTGCGATAATGAAAAAAACTTACCTCTGTTTTGATTTAGTCCAGAATACGGTCAAAGTACAGAATGGTTTTCTTGAATACAGCCGAAAACTAGTTTTCTTTAGCTTTGAAACAAACTAACAGCTTTTTGAATCATTCTGAGGGTGCAGACAGAAGTATCCATTTGGTTTCATCTGAAGTATCCGAATACACATTGCAGAACGGGTGCAAAACGCCAAAATAAACAAACACACGCCACTGTTAACTAGTTATCATTGTAAGTTAAAATGACAAGCGTGCCATTTCAAGTCGTGTACTGTATCATCGCCTGTGAATAAACGGAACAATTGTAGTCAAACGATGTATTTAAGAGCTTTATGTACTCAGACTGACACTCATATGCAGCGCAAACCTACAAGTTGTGCAGGTCAAGTTGCGCTCCTGGATTTCCTCTGTCAATCAAATGCGCGTGGACATCTAGCCCCGCCCCAGGTCCCGCCCCTAGCACAGCCCCCAGGTCGTTAAAGGAACAGACGGGCGCTTTTGCTGCAACAGAAATAAAGCGAGTTAATTCAAGCTGAAATATTAGAGACATACTACATACACATCTTAGTTTATCTCTAAAGGGTTTATGAGTTCTGATAAACGCAAAGACTGACACGTTAACGTTATTGTAGTTATCGATATCATCCTGACACTGGACCTTGAGGTCAAAGGTTGAGACAGGTTATATTAATATTGTACGGATGTTTCTTTTTGCAAGACAAATGTTTTGCCATGTGTGTTTGGACTAGTTGGTAAAAATCAATTCATGGAGGAGATGTGTAGCCCTGATATAACAGATCACATTCACTCACAAACAAAGACCTCTGAAGTTGCAAAATATGTGGTTATTTATGATTAGTGCATGTGGATAACCAAATGTTAAACAGATTATATTTTGTTTATTTAAACTTGGTTTGACCATTCGGCATCCAAATGAAGTGGTTATATTATTAGCATCATTAAAATAAAACAAGAAATTGGAGGCAATAAGTATTAATAGGATAAAGTGCTCATGTAGCGCAATCAAATTTTGTTTGCAGCACAAAGTGGTAAATAGAGCGTATGTATGAAATTACAATTATACTATAAGATGGAAAACAAATAAATACAAGTGGAAGCAAATTCTGAGGTAGTGACACATCACGGCAGCTCCTGCATGGATCCAGCTTTTTAAGATGACTTCAGGTGACCCAAAACTGTGTGTGACACCGACCTCTTCCAGAATTTTGAGTGATTATTACATCTGCTTAACCGCAAACACAATATAAAACAACAGCACCACCTGTACCACCTTAATCTGTAAAAAATTCTATAATCAATTCTAATAACACGCTTGACTGACAATGTGCAACTTTCATGATCTGTAAAGCAGCTTTGATTTGATATGTGTTGTGAAAAGCGCTATACAAATAAATGTGAATTGAACTGAATGAATTACATGTGTTCTCTATAAGTAATTCAATTCAGACTACAGTGTGAATGAAGTCACAGCGTTATGCTATAAAAGTGGTTTAAAGTTTCATATTTAATGTGTACAATGTGTCTGTAATTTATAACCATGAAGTTCATCAGCTGTTCATCAGCTGTTTATTTAGGATGGAGATAGATTAAGATACGAAAGCATTTTCGAATGAACACCTACTTTGTATATATAAACAGAGGATCACGCAGGCATCGCCACTTTAGACAAATGTTTCTCATTAGGCAAACAAATTATGTTTAAGTATCTGGTTGTTTGCACAGGTTATCGTTTTCCAAGTTGTTGTATCATTAGATTATACAAGTATATTGACAATCTAATATAAAACAAATATGATCAGCTACACACAGAATTTAAAAATTACATTTAAAGGTACAGTTCACCTAAAATAAAACATACAGCCTCTGTTGCTATAAACTTTTATTGTATAAAAAAAATATGCAACATAACATTCTGTCTTTGGTGTTCCATGTGAGGGTCATTTTTGGTAAACTGTTGTAAAACTTAAGCCCCTGAAGTATTGTCAAAAGCCCTTGATCTTTTGGAATATGTTGCACTTAAAACACTGTGTTTTTTTCTTACGGTGTGTTCAGAATTCAATAAATGCAGAGTCCCATATGTATTAGTTTGTTAATCATTTATAAAATAATGTAACTGCCTTGCAAATAATCCATAAATTGGTGGGAGGCAGCAGGGTGAAGTAGGGCTGTTTTAAAGGGGGGCTAAGCCCCTTATCCCCTCTGACCCTAGCAACTCCCCTGGCCTACCCTACATTTAGGCCAAAAAATCTGAATTAGCTTCACCTAATATATTACAAAGTCAAACAGAAGGATTATGTAAAACACCAAATGACTCAACAAATGTCCGTCCGATACATAGCAATTGATTTCACTATTTTCCACAGAGAATGTCCTCTCACATGATAACTATTAAAAGCGTGTGATTCAATGTTCTTTAACATCGACCAGCAGAGAGATTTTACAACACCTCAAAGTATCACTGAGAGGAAGAACGCTTTACTGCCAGCTTTGTTTTCCCAGCCACTTTTTGATTGGAAACGGTTCTCACGATTGTGAGTTTTATAACATTTCTGAGCATCTGTTAACTGTTACGTCAGATCGGCGTGATGGCCAACGCAAATGTGTCCTCGCGCACAACACGGATACACAACCAGTTGTATATCTGTGAAGTGGAATCAGATTAAATGCATAAGAACTCTCTTGGTTGGCTTCGTGCTTTGCTTACTTGTTTACATTTTGCACCATGTTATTGCTTTGGGGGAAATACTATTTTTCTAATTTGTAGTTGCAGTTGTGGTATCAAAACGATTGATTCATTTTAGGGACAATCTGGAACTGTTTTTTCGTGTCTCTGACATGATTTACTATTAATTCTGGGTCTCAAAGGTTCACCGGTCTTTGGATCAGACTTCTGTAGGGATTTTTTTGGAAGGAGGACACAGTACAAAATTGTAAATTCAAATACACTTACTAATGTGCAACATGACTGGAAGTAAATTGGGGTTATGGATGAAAACTATATTTCATAGCAAATGCAAACTGAATATACAGAGAAAACACGTTAAGGCATGTAAATTGTGGATGTCAGTTATGTAACACAGAACATTATGGCAATCGGTATAATGCCAACAGAGAGTCCTGGAACAAGATTATAGGCCTCTTCTGTGCTTTTGTTTTTGGTCCAAACAGATGAAACTCTGAAGAGAGATTTCTTGCAGGCGTACTTTGCTTTACCAGTGGAAAATATGGACCTTCAAAGCTTGCTTAATAAAAATTATATAATTTGAACACTTATGTAAGATGTTATATAGATTAAATATATATACATATATATATATATTCAGAGTACAAACCGTTTGCATAACCTGCAACCTGTTTAACAAAAGAGTTTAAAAAAAATGAACAAAAGAGATTTTGCATAACATATTTTATATTTTAATTTGGTACTGCCATTATTAATCTTTCAATTCAATTCGATATTTATTTGAATTGATATTTACATTCACATTCGATTCAAATTATTTATGTGTACATTCCACAAGTACTTGATAGCAGAAGTCACACAAACTGTCCAGTTCAAAAGTTCAAGTCCCCTGGTTCCTATTACGTTGTTAAGCGTCCTTAATCAATGACTGATTGTGTGTTTTGTGATAGTTGAGTTGCTTGACTCTCTGCTGAGTTCTTCTGAGTAATGACACCGCCCACAGTTAGCAGGTTAGCAAACAAAAGCTTTTATGACATTAGTACATATTTCGATTTCATGTTTAACAAACATGCAAACATTTCATGTTTATTTTCTGCTAGGTCTTCTGTTATATTACTGTTTAACACAAACTTCCCTGTAGCACATCCTGCCTGAGGCACATGTTGATTTTTCAGGTGTCACCTCAGTGACACGACATATTAACATACATGACGATCATTTTGACAATGATGCAACTGCCTCTGTCTTGCCCAGTAACTACTGACTAATATGTTCGGCCTGCCTGACTAAATCCAGTGTCCCAAGCACCTGTTTTTCCCGATACAAAAGAAATGATATTCGGTTACAGGCCTTTGCATGCGAAATTCTGACACCACCAAAATTGAGCTCAACTTCAAAGGATCAGCTGTCAAATACAAAATGGTATAAAGGATTAGCACAAGGCATCCTAAAAGGATAGTCACCTCACGCTGTCTTAATGTTAATGGCACTTGTGATTGTGGAGGTCAGCAAAGCATCATGGGAAATAGAACTCATGTGATTAGCTTCTCATTAAACATTTGCATAATCCTGATGCTTTTTAAAGCATGTTAGGAAGCTCATTATTAATTGCTCTAAAATGGTGAAATGATGAAGATCAGAACTTTCACTATTTTAGACTAACTAAATTAAGATGTTTGGTCAGCAGGATCTTGTGCCGTTTGCCCTGTTGAACACTGTAATTGACTTTCCAGCACAAATGTAACATTCTCAGAACGTCCTCTACAAGTTCTCTCGCAGTTATCAAACGTTCTTGCAATGTTAGTAGAATGTTTTTCTAACATTATATATTATATACAAGTGGTATATAAGTAGTTAGTGGAACAATTTAAAAACATACAGAATTTAAACATGTTTAAAAAGTAGAGAGAACCAAGCAATAATGTTAAAACAATGTCTAAAAACTGGATGTTTTGAACGTTCCTTAAACTTTCAAAATAACACTTTTAACGTTTTTGTCAGTTAATGTAAATGTTACGGAAACGTTCTTACAACCCAAAATTGTTAGCTGGGATTGCACATTGCCTATTCATCTGGAGATGTGTTGTTCTCAAAGTGATTTTAAAGCTGCCAGAGAGGATGTATCAGTCGCACCTCAGTAACTGTAATCTGTAAGAGAATCTATAACACAGACGCTGCTCACAGCTGACATGTTTCAGCGGCTCACTATGATCAAATCAAACAATATAGTCAACATTTAGTAAGTGTATAAACTTTCAGAGTGAACCATGTTATTGTTTAAACCAGTTTAGTTCAGTCAGTAAACTCAAATCACTGAAGGTTGAATTGATCACTGAATTGATTATTGCCAGTTAACAAGGCTAATGTTCTTTAAAGGTTCTCTCAAAGTTTCCTTAAAGTTATCCAAACGTGTTGTTGAAGTAATGTTAGTAATGTTATTGTTAGTTAAAGTTATCAACAACGTTAGTGGAACATACGTTACACATTTAAATAATGTTTGAAAGATGCTCTTGTTTCTAGAACTTTCGAGAACTTTTTAACACTTTATACATTAGGGAAACATTCTTGCAACCTAAAATTGTTAGCCGTGTTGTTGAGTCATTGCTGTGTATTTGTATCTAATCTAGCTTGTCTAGTAGTACTAATCTCTTTGTCCAGTCCTCTTCCTGTCAATGGTTATGAAGGCCCACACCTGGCTTTAGCAAAATAAGGGTTGTGGCCCAACCAACTGCCATATCATCAGAGCAGGTCACATAACTATTCTGAATCTATTGCCTCCTTCTAGTGGTTTCCATAGGGCACGAACTCTGTCCACACACGATCCGTGTCAGCAATGGAGGCTCGCTGGAGGAAGAAATCTGAGAGCGTGCCACAGTCTTCAGGTTTTTATCGCAACATAATTAGATTCATCAGGCTTATGTGATGATTGAACAGATCAAACTATTAAATATTATCTGATTGGCTAATTCTCTGCAGGAAATGAGAGGTTTATGGTTTATTAGTAATGTGTCGAGGAAAAAAGAGAGGAATTAGTGTTAGATTCTGAGGGTTGAGGAGGTCCATGGCTCTCCTTGATAAAGTTCTACACATATTCTGCCTTGTGTGTGTTTGTTTTGTTAAAAAATTTCATAATACATCAGTGCACAAAATGCAGAAAAAAAACACACATTTGCAGCTGATTATAAGTCCAAAATGTGTTAGGAACCATATGTTGAAGTTACAGTATATGTGGAAACACTCTCAGCTAGGAATAGCATGTCACGGAAGACTGTAAATTGCGCCAAGACAAGCCAAACACATTTTTTGTATTTTATTTTACATCAGATCACATTATTTGCTTTGCCAACAAACTCCCTGAATACATGCACTTGTTTGCGTGCATTAATTTCTATGCAAATCCTGTGGTTTGTTTAATCTGCGAGACCACAGACAAATGATTCATTAACCTACAATTCAAAGTAGGAAGAATTTGCATGTGAAATTTGGGTGGGATTCCTAGTTATCTGCCTTTCTGTTCAACTCTGTTTAATTATCTTTAATAATCTTAAAATGATCTTTTTAATAATCTCGTATTTGAGTCTCAAAAGATGCCAAAGCAAATTTTTGCTACACTGTTTGTTTTCACTGGCCTCACCTGATTGTAAGACTCACCTGTTGATTCTATTAATAGGAACGACTGCCAAGCTGTCTGGTGTTTCAACAGCCCGTGTTGTCCAGGAACTGGAAAGTATTCATGAATCTACTAGAAAGTTTGACACTAAACAATCATTTACAGTGTTTTCTGCTCTTTATTAGTGTATGAGAGCTTTACTTTTTAATGCAGTGGTTAATGCATCAGAAAGTCCAGCTTTTTGGAGCCAAATACTGAATTGCAAAAGAATAATAGTGCGTCAGTCAACTGGAAAGACTGTACTGTATGTTTCCACTGGAAGTTCAAGTGTTCAATTGTTTCAAATGCCAGATAATAAATGTTCATAGCAGGAAGTATTCAGCAATGCCGGCATTAAACAAATATCAACATTGTCAGTCAGTCAGTGAACTTGACTATGATGAATGTGCGATATGACTTTGTCCAGGTATCAGCCGTGTGAAGTTCATTACTAAAGTATTAAATCAGGGAATTTGTGCTTAAACTTGAGCACTGTTAAAACTAAATACATACCTTTAATTACTTACACTTTTGTTTAGACAGAGTACGAAGTAAATATATCACTGTCTCAATAGAGCAAACTGTTGTTTTCCAAATGTGAAAAGACGACGCTCAAAGTCAGGAATCGAGAAGTTATAGACATTACAGCTGGAAAATGTGTATCACAAGTCGAAACAAATCATTTTAGTAAGGCTGTCTATGTCAATAAAACAGAAGTAGAAGAAAGCATATGGCAAGTTACTCGCTCTTTGGGTTGCAGGAACGTTACCCTACTGTTTCCATTAAGCTACAAAAATGTTAAAAAACGTTATTTTGAAAGTTATAAGAACGTTCAAAATGTCCAGTTTTTTAGACATTGTATTAACGTTATAGCTTGGTTATGAGAACATTATTCAAACATTTTTAAATTCTGTAACTTTTCAAAACGTTCCACCAACAACATAAAAGATTTAAGATATGTAACATTAAAAAAATGTTCTACTAATGTTACTGCGAGAATGTTTTTGATAACTCTGAGAGAACGCTAGCCAATGTTCTGAGAACGTTACCGGTTAGCTGTGAAGGCTGAATGTAAGAGAGAAAGGGAGCAAAGGTTTCTATCTCTGTCTCAGTGTGGGTCTTAAGCCCCTAGTTACAGCTCCCTGCCAAACATGTAGACCCAAATAGACTCCTAATATAATGTAGTGCGGCCTGCTCATAAAAGAGGAGCCCTCATGGGGACATGGATAACAGGTGGCCCAGTTGGAGTTACTGGTAAAGAGCAAAATTTGCGTCAAGAATAGACTGTTGGTGGGAGGGGGATTCACAAGTAGATTTTTGATGATTCAGTATCTAAGAGATTTCAGGGGAAGCCTTGAGCTAAAACGGGGCAGCAAATATTTGACCCCACTGACCTCTGGCCATTAAGTGCCTGCGAGAGGCCAGAGGGAGAGTTGCAGCCAGACCAAATTCTTTCCCTAACATGACTGGATTTATGTCGCTTCAGATTCGTTTTTGGCTGTAATTCATCTCCACAGAAAACAACAGGCAGCCGGAGATCCTCTTCCTTAAAACCATGAGGACAAATCATGCACGACAAACCATGCAAATTCTGCGCACTTGCGTAAATACGCAAAAATCTGCAAGATAAACAGAAACGTCATTCAAATGATGAAGGGTTTGTTCACCCGGTAATGAAAATCCTGTCGTCACTTGTGTGTATCTTTCCTTTTGTTCTTCACACATATATCTGAATATATGAATAAGTAAATGATTTTCATTTCTTAGCAAACTGTCCCTTTAAGAAATACATTTTATCAGTAAATATTAAATAACAAATGCATGTATTATAAATGTCGCATGTCGTTTAAAAGTCACGTAGCGTACAAAACTCACACCCCAGCTAACAGGGAACATTCTTAGAACATTGGCTAATGTTCTCTACACGTTATCCCAACGTTATCAAAACGTTCTTGCAGTATTGTTAGTAGAACTTGTTTAACATTATATATCGTATATCAAAACGTTATTTTTAAATTGTTAGTGGAACGTTTTAAAAAGTAAATGAATTTAAAAAATGTTTGGACAATAACAAAACAGTAATGTTTCTTCTGAAACTGGAAGTTTCATTTATTATTGTTTTTATTATTTAATTAAAACGTTAAGAAAATGTTCTTACAACCTACAATTGTTAGCTGGTAGGATCCATTTTTAAAAGTTGTCAGCAGTTCAAACACACGTGTAAGAGTTCATTGCCAAGCTATGTTCCATATTAACTGTGATGTTTGCACACATGTGAATTCAGATTCACTCGTACAGCACCTGATACATCATATTCGGTTTATCAATATTCTGATTATTCCATGCAAATAATCCAATAAACCCATCTGATTCTGATTAGAGTCAGGTACTGTTGATGGATTGAAGATGTAGCATGTGACATCAATTGACAAAATTTATATAATAAAAGTCACAACGTTCTCTCTTTCCCACTCAGATGTTTGGATGATCTACAGCTTCTCACATGGATTTTATATGCGTGGAGAATAATGACAAAGCAAATACCTCCACGCTGCCAGGAAAAATCACCAGGAATGCTAATCTATCTTTTTAAAGAAGCTATTCGCCAAAACGAAAGACCACTGTTATTTCCTGACATGCTGTGTGGTTGTGGTCCTAAGAAAGAGAGGTGGAGGAGTATTTGAGCAGAACATGTGTGCCCACAGGCAGTGTGTGTTGAAAAACATGGCAAAGCCAGCTGCCACCCTCTCCAAAGAACAACCCCGCAGTGAGATGGATGCTCATCAGTGAGTGCTTTTGAGAGGAGATGACAACTGAGGCAGAAAACTCCCTCCAACTCCCCAGACACACGTTAATCCACCTGGCCGCCGATGTAGCCTGCAGCCCCAATGCCTGCTGGGAGTTTGTGATGTGTTATTTCAATAAAGAGCGTTACATGCAGGCTAAACTCTCCAGCCCTCTGGCTTCTCTGGAGTAAAGCATACAGATTTCAGATCTTCTCAAGGTTCTTCTCAATCCCAAAGCTCTCGACACAAAGGGTAAATTTAGCACCTGTGCAAACCTTCCATCTGCTTTCTCTCTCAGCGATGTTGCACACTGCAAACTT
>JAZGTJ010014500.1:0-14094 GCA_036877575.1 Botia almorhae
ACATTTTTAGTGACATATATTACTGTTTTCAGCAATGTACAACATGTATATATCTGTAAACAACTCAAAAAATGTGTTTTAGGGTGTTGTGACCCTTTAAACTTTGTATATTAGCTGTCTAGTTTAAACATTTTTTTCACTTCCCCTCTTCAATTGTAGGATATGAAATCTGCTGTCATCACTCCCTGTAGCCACTTTTTTCATGCCACCTGCCTGAAGAAGTGGCTGTACGTGCAGGAGACCTGTCCTCTCTGTCACGGGCAGCTCAAAAGCCAACAGCCAACCAGCGCTCCAGGTGCTGCAACACAAGGTGCTCCACCAGCTAATCAGAACCCAGCAGAGGCAGATCAAGGTGAACCTCAGTTGGAGCTGAACGCAGAGGAAAGCATGCCAGCAAAAATCGCCTCCCCCATGCAAACCTCAGATGAGCCTGAGCTTAAAATTGACTCAGTATCGGAAAGTTTGCAGTCTCTGTCCAAGGAATGTGACATCCCATCAGGAAAAGAGAGGGGTTCAGCTGGTGATCTGGATGGTGAAGCTTTGAGCTCCACAACAGGTCTTCATTCCTCTTTCTGAGCAGCTTTTTTTCAGAGCTGTGCTATCTAACCTTAATCAGCCCGTTAGGTCACACCATACATGCTTTGTCGTATTGCCAACATGAAGGAATCCCATTAATAGATAGTTAAATGGTTAGTTCAGCCAAATTCTGACATCCTGTTTGACATTCTTCTGTAGAACACAAAAGAAGATGAAAGAAGGATGATCAGTGCTCATTTCCAGTAATGAAAGTCACAGGGACTATCAAACTTCAAAATGTGATTATTGACTAAAGATCTTTCCCTCTACCATAGCTCTCAGATACCATTCCAATATCTGCATCTTCACACTTCTTAATTTGTTACGAGACATGAGGATGTTTTGGCATCACTGACTTCTTACCTAGTGCACAATAATTAATTATATCAATACATGACATTTAAGAGCTATGTTTGAATGAAAGATTTTTGGCTTAACTTCAGTTTGAGAAGATCTTAAATTTAGCATGTGTATAGACTTTTATAACACTTATGCCATTTTTGGAGCTCACGTACATCCCAATCTCTGTTAACTTTCATTTTATAGGAAAGAGCAGCTGTTACAATCTTGTCAACTTCTCCTTTTGTCTTCTATTGAAGAAAGGAAGTCTTATAGGTTTGAAATGTCATGTAGATCAATTTTCAGATCTTAATGAAATTGACTTTTTTTGTATGATCTGTTTACATTGTTGCTGGTCAATACGTTTCATTGTCATTGGTCAGGAGTTTTCAACAGACATTCAACCAAAATATGAACTTCATCCCTATGGAGACATTGGACTGATTGATGGTTGATGCTTTGTACTCCCTTCATGTTCATTATCATCTTATTGGACATAGAAAATGCATATGCACAAAATGGTACTTGTCCATTTAAATGAGCCACTGTAGAGACCCCTGCATAGAACTGAAACTGAGGAATGTTATTTAAAGTGCTATTGAGCCAGGTCATTTCATGTTTTATCACAATGAACCTCCTGTTATTACCCTAATTTTAAAGAGATGTGTGACACTAGGAGGCATTTTCATCTCAAGTATTTTTGTCACGTTACTGTGTGTCAGAAATATGTTTAACTTGTCAAAAATAGCATGAACTTACCAGTTTCGCAGTTGGCTTGATTCCTAGAAGCGAGCTTCTTTAAAGGCATATTGCAGACCGTGTAGACTAAACCTGTTTTCTGGTTTTAATAAATATTAGTAATTAGACAATCACCTAAAATATTTTTTAGGCTGGATGTTCCATTCAAAATCATAATTGTCCCAGAATTAAAGTGGAATTTTATTTCAGCATGCAGTCTTATGAATCTCATCAACACATGCCCCGCTCATATTTCACTCCTTCACTCCTAAGCCGAAAAGTATAATTAAAAGTTAAGCATACCCAGTTACTGTTTATTTAAAATTAAAATCCAACAAACACTATCATGATGTGTTAATACCACAGTTTAAATAAATGTCATTCTTCATTTTCTTTAAGCAAAAAACTTAAAGACCGTTAGACATTAAAAGCAGACTGTCGTTTTCATTTCTTTGGCCAGAGAAGTTTTGCCGTGCTATGTGTTTGCACTAATATTTAGCTAGTAATAGATATGCCTCTCAATACTGCCTTTTTTTTGTTGGGCAGCAATGCTCTCAGAGCAAATGAAGTATAGCTCAATATAAATGTGTGTACATATACAGGCAAATATATATTCCTTTGTATATTCTTTTATCATGTTTTTGATATGCCGTACAGTGTTATAGCAGAAGAGAGCATTATGAAGTGTCTCGAGGATCGTGTGAACACTAAACAGTGGGATTAATCTAAGGACACTGAGTGCTTTTTATTGCTGTTCTTACTTTTGGAGATGCATTTCAGAATGGCACGTTGTGTGAATGAATACATTTAATGTATGAGCAAACGCAAATGCCATTAAACAGCTCTGTACTTGATCATTCTTGCACAGTTTTCTTGAAAGAAAATAAAATGGAAAAGCAGCTAAAACAGAGCTGAAAGTGTTTTTATTATTAATCTGTTCATATTTATCTGGTGCTGGTCTGGCTTGTAGAGATGAAAATAGTTTACTGAGAAAACTTGAGAGATGTTTAAAGATGAACTTATAAGGATAAGTCTGTTCTCTCAAAATCATAAGTTTCCATACTTTAAATAACAGCTTGAGATAAACAGCAGTTTTCTGTTGTACTAATCAGATATATTCCTTACCAGGTGATAATTTACTGAATGCTGTCATAACTGAACCAGATAAGTTTCATGTGGAATTTACAAATTATCTCTTAAAATAAAGTGCAAATTCCCTTATTTCTTAAATCACATTTACCATCAAATCCACAGTCTAATAAACTCAATAGCCTCAGCAGGAAAATATATTAACTTTATTATACATGAATATTAACTGGATTATACATGCATTATATTATACTGTTGGATTTTGGAAAGATGCAGAACTTTAAATTCGTATTGACATTCCACAAACATAAATTAGGTATGCCAATATTACGTATTTACCTAATTATCAATAATAAAAAGAGCACTTTAATTGTAGGTGTAAATATGTGTGGTCTTCTGTTGTGATTTTTAGCGTAAACACATGATGGCGCTGGTGTATCATTTGTTACAGAGTTACAGGACGCGCGTGAATCGTGTTAAACTGAAAGCTCCAAATTAAATATGTAAAAAATTTCCTTTCAAGATGGAGAACAAAATCCTAGCAATTCTAGCCTAACTATATTTTGGCCGGATAGTCGATAAAGAACTAAATGATTATTAAATGTCTTATTTTGTTTTAGATAGAAATTACAAACCTGAAAAAGGTGTAGCTACATGTGAGTTTACAAATGTATATTTTTATTTGTTTAATAAATTTATAAATATAAAAAACGAGTGCCATTGTCGTAATGCGTTTAAATATCTCTTTTTTTAAATTATACAGTCCCACTGGGTCTTTATTTCTTATCACATTAGGCTAGGCTTATTGTAACTAGGGCCTATACTCCACTAATTGTCCATTTTTATTTATTTACAATTACTTTTCTTAATGTCCCGTGGTGATATCAACGAGATAACAGTCATTAACTATGATGTTGGGGGTTACCTGTTGAATGAACATCTTATAATTTACTAGATGGAAATAACAACAGTAATAATGTGTATATAACGTGACGCCATAATTAATAATTTTACAAAACACTGCACTGGGGAGGTTGTAATATTTTTTCAAACATTTTGTGTTACTTTCATTATTATAAGTTAATTCCTCGCAGCATGTGACAGTAAAGGAACAAACTGTAAATACCCTAACTCAAGGGGTCAGTGCACACGGCTGCATGTATGTCGGTCACAGTTACAGCTTGGATAAATGAAATAGTTACAGTGAGATATGTTTTGCGCCGTGCATGCGTTTGTTTAAGCCAGAGAATAGTGTCTGGGATTGTTTGATTTTTGGTGGGTTGTGTATAATTCTGCAGCAATTTCTTTTACAAACTAATCTCCTGATCGATAGCCCATTAAATATTTGTTTTTAACAGAACCCATATCCATTAATGCAAACTTTATTTTTTAACTATTAATCAAACAGTATGTCTCGACCACAGCATTACAAAGTTTAAAATTTCGTTTTCAAGACACATTCTGTATCATTTAATTTCTTAACAACATATATGCCTGCACCTGCTTCTAAAAATGAGAAACAGCCCAAAAAAACTGTCGAGTTTAAATATCGAGTTTTAGATTTCTTTCACAAACGGCTCTGTCAGATCGAAAATATTCAACCCTATCTCACGACAATGTTGACATATCTAAAATACTACATGCTATTGGTAAGCTATTAGTGGAGTCTGTTATCATTTTAGTTTATAGGCTATTGCCGAGCAAGACAGTGAGATGTATTAACAAGGATCAGTCCAACTGTATAAAAGAAAACAAAATAAAGAACATTTATTATACGTTTAATCTATAAACGCGTATTGTGCATTTCTTACCCATCTCATGTTTCCGTGCAGTTGTTTCAAAACCGGTATAACTTAAAATGTTTTTTTCGCTGCCTACATGTCAAACAAATGACACGTTGACACGTGTGTAAACATCCAATATTATGCTTTGTGTAACCTACCAGAACAAGAATCTGACAAAAGCGAAAATGTATTAATTAAACAAAATCATAATAAACCTAAAATCACAAAAAAAAACCTTGTACCGAGTAAAGACACTCCCATTTGGAACTGTAGGAACTGAATTTGAGTTATTAATATAGTCGTTTGAGGCATTAATAGGCATTAATTCTTATGCTGTAGCTTTATATGTAATTAAATGAACGGCGTTATGCATATGTGATCTAAGATATTTTAAGAAGATCAAACGTCATTAGGTTTTTATTAAGGTAAAGACTTGCGATACATTGTGTCTAAAGCTTGAAACGTGTGGACAGTTAAACTGTGACAAAATCTTTCTGTATAAATGACTCTAATAGCTTTTTATCTCCAGCACATTTCACGCGTGAACATGGCACAAAGTGTTTTATTGTCAACCCGGCAATTACTGCATGAAGCCCAATGAAGATATCTAAAGGGATCGATACAGACTCAATTTTCAAGAGGTTTATCTGTAGGGTCTAACTCCAATCAGCCTCTTTATAGCGCTCAAATAATGCCTTCTGACAAACTGATGCAGTGGGTGGAGGAGAGAGACAGGACGATCTTCAATATGTAAAGAGAGGATGGCAGCGCTGGTTGGGCGTTTCTGATGCCGGATTTGCCTTTGGACCGCCTCTCCCGGTCCCTCCTCAAGCCTTTGGGGCTGGTGTGCTCGTGTTTAGTTTCCTCTCATAGTCAAAGGAAGGATTGATTCCTTTGGGAAGAGACAAAATCACTTCAGTTTGAACAAGAGGGACATTGGCGCTCCAAGGAAATAGCCTCCTCTTGATTTACCAACTTTGCGTTTTTTCTGATTAAGAAAGATCAAAGGAGGAAAATAAGAATAGACGAAAAAGTTTTTAGGGGATGATGACATTTGATATAAGATCTGCTTGATCGTTTTGCGTTAAAACTGACACACCAGCTGGTCCAAGGAAACATTACCAGTACAGCGAAGAAGAATACTTAGAGAAAACCGCTTCTTGTTTCAACATTTTTTGAATATATTGTGGTCTCGTTCGCGTCTTGGTGACTCAAGGATCTGTGCTTATTTCCAAACTCTTTTCAGTCTGAGCGCTGAGGCTGTCACATCTCTCGTTTTCTCTCTTTTGCGCACGGGAGGTAGACACCTGAGACACTAACGCGCACCAACGGGACTGGAGTGTGAGAGATCCCGTTTTCATGTTTGGGATTCAGGAGAGCATCCAAAGGAGTGGGAGTACTTTGAAAGAAGAGCCCATCGGAGCCGGCATGAACGCAGTCCGAACATGGATGCAAGGTGCTGGGGTGCTGGATGCAAACACGGCCGCGCAGAGGTAAGAAACTCCCGGGGCTGAGTCTTCACCTACCAGCTTGATGACTCCCAAGGACCGTGGACTGATCATGCTGCTGGCGTTTGTTTTGGAAAAACACTATCGGGATTTTTTTAAGGATTAAGCCTTTTATTCGCTTGTCTGTCGTTAAGTGAGCTTTAATAAGTTCCTTTGGATGCAAAGTTTGGCTTCTTCGCCAAAGCTTACCTTCTTTGCATGCAGTCACATCTATGTTTTAAGATAACGGGACAAACTGACTTGATAGATTTATTAATGATAATAATAATTTGGTCTTTTAGTCTGGTGATTTAGGTGATTTAGTCTTTCACAAATATAATGCTATAAAGTTGTCACTTTTACTTCTCAAAATGTTAAATAGTGGACAACCAGCTAACAACAGCGGCCAGTTATACATCAATTGTATTTTTAATTTGTAATTACACGCACATATAATACCTAATAAAGCTGTCTTAACACGGATCCCTTTTGCGTGTTTTACCCGCAGCGGAGTGGGACTGGCCAGGGCGCACTTCGAGAAACAGCCGCCCTCAAATCTTCGCAAATCCAACTTCTTCCACTTCGTTTTAGCCCTTTATGACCGGCAAGGACAACCAGTAGAAATTGAGAGAACATCTTTTGTTGGATTTGTTGAAAAAGAGAAGGTGAGTTTCCAGGACGAGGTGCAAAACATTACAGTATTGATTTTCAGCATCACAGAGTACTAATTACTAGTATTAATCTTTGTATTCGTGTATATATGTGTGCCTATATATTTTAAAGCTGTATGAATAAATAGGTGGATAGTAAGGTGGATAGTTAATAGTAAACACTAATTTACTATTACGGAGAAATCTTTTATAAATATTTATTGTGTGTTTTTTCAAAACTAAATTTATAATCAACATTCACATAATATAATTACATTTGTTTAAATATTACCAGGTTAAAAACGTATATTTAGAAATTAAATGGGATAGTTATTTGGTCAGATGTTTAACATGAATGCTTCCCACCTAAAGTTCGTGAATACGCCTATATTTCTCTGACTTCAATGTAAAATGAAAGTATTCTATCACCTTTTATGCCACCCAATTGACTCTAAACTTTTGTTCGTATTAAATGTACATATTTAAAAAATGCGTCTTAATATTATGCACATGCATAATTTAAATTCATTTTGTATAGTGGTGTCAGCGATACCACTATATCAGTGATATATCAGTGATACCACTAATATTACACATAACTATATATATATTTACTTAAGGTAGATTATTTTCACATCATACGTTATATTAATTTGCCCTGTGCAATTGATGGAAAAATTTATACTATTCACGTCTTTAATATTTTTATATATAATTTGGACCAAAATACTATTTGTACTAATATTTATTATATGCAAGTAAATTCTAAGTATGGCAAGTGTGGGGACAAACGTTACAATTTTGTAAGCGGAGCTGCTGTTTAGTCTTTTGTTTTGAGACCTATTGAAATATTATTTTTATACCCAGGAGACTACTGGAGAAAAGACAAACAATGGAATATATTACAGACTGCAACTTCTTTACAGCAACGGTAAGACATTTTCATATTTGCGCATCGAGTTTGCGCACTTTTCCAGATGCGGGACATTGATTTTGATTTGCATCTCATTCGACAAAAATAACAGCAACAGGTGCAGTGAGGATAGATCTCAGTTTTATGAAGATTGGCAGTGATTTAAATTAATGATCAGGAAACGATCAGGATTGTTTCTGTCTAATTTTTAAAACATAATCAGTAATTGACTCAACAATAAATAATTCGTATTTACTTTCTTTACATCAAAGCATGACTCGTCACATTCATTCTCTTCAGAGTGAATCTGTTTTATTTTAAAGCATTTATAATTAATTTAAGGTTTAATTTAGAAACCCTTTTTATGTATATTTATATAATCCTATTTATATATCAAAATATATAAATTGTTAATGTGTGTTTCGTCGAGTGTGGATTGATCATGTTCATTAGTGTGTAATCTGACAGCAGTCTGTCATCCGTCTTCTGGTAAATTTGTAAATAACTACATAACAAAGCATCCCTTAGATCTGCAACCTCTCAAACATATTCGTGCACGGCGCTTTTTAGTCATTGATTTGTTATAGGGATGTATTTTTACACTGTATGCACTGTTATTGTATTGTCAAATGGTTGCTTTATAAATGAGTTCTAGTTAAATATATCGTTAATACACTATTAATTAACGTACATGATGTGAGCAGGTGTGTTCAGCTGTATAAGTTGTCGAAAAATAAAATAACAGATGCTGTTACGTTTTTTTACATCTGATAATTTCTAAATACTTTTTTAGTTTAAATGCTTCAATATGGGACCAAATATTTTATATATTGTTAATAGGTGTTAAACTTGTTATAGTATAATTGTATTATGTACAATTTGGCTTTCAAATTATGCAGTCTGCTTGGTGTAAGTAAAAACATCTTACATTACAATGCATTATAATGACCATTTACTATTAGCCTACCGATGTTGAATATGTTATTGGAAATAATGAAAATGAAATTATTTGAAAATCTTTCCCTGATGTCAATTGTCTGTGTGCTACAGGAATCAGAACAGAGCAGGACTTTTATGTACGACTAATTGACTCCATGACTAAACAGGTAAGGGTTCATCTTGTACAGTACACCACCATCTGCATGTCACCAGAGGCTAATTCATACATGTTGGGGCATCAGGACATGTTAAAGGTTACTGTTTTTGCCCAGCAAAATGAATCTTGCAGTGTCATGTACATGAATGTGTATTCAATAACTAGTTCCAGGGGCATGGCCAGTGAAAACTGCATTATATGTCCTGTGGCCTCTTTTGGACATTGTGTGTTGAACTGAAAGAAAAATGTAATTGTGAAAAGTGTAAAAGTTCTGATTTGAGGTTTAACTGCATAACTGTAGGGGACCATTATTTGTGACTTCCACAAAAACAGAAATGTTACTTATCGTCCCTTGTTATTTTTTACTGACCCAGCCCACCCCCTCTTTACCCCAGCACACACACAAAACGCTTTATTCAAAGTACACAAATACAGAAGGCCCTACAAATCCAAGTAGCACTTTCTCATGTGGGCTAATCACAAACTTCAACATATTCATGCACATGTTTGTGTTGCTCACTGGTGGGGTACACATGTCACACCTGGCTGCCTCCTTCTGAACGCTGGGTTGTTTCATTTCTAGTATGTACACTATGGTAGATCAGCGTTATTAGTGTTGCCTGTTTCCTGTTGCCTGTTTGATTGTATCTGTCACCAAGGACATGTGTGGCCCCGGGCTAGTGTCTGGGTTCAGCTTGGATGGTTTATAAATAGCTGTGCGTTTGAAAATACTGACCCCAGATCAGCCCTTATCAGTGTGTCATGAAAATACATAGGGACGCTATTAGCTTTTGTGATTTGTCAAAAGCATTCATTAAACATTTCCCTCTTTATTAGCTGCCTGCTGCAAACTGAGAATGGATCCACGCTAAGCTCTTTACACTTCACTAACGGTCGTTAACCAGTGGGCGCCAACTCCCTCTCGTTCCCGACTAAGAAGTGTTACGGGATCATCAAAGCATGTTAAACCCTAGTACCTTACACTTTGACAGTGCAAGTATGGCAGTAGGTAGAGGAGCTGTTGTTTCCAAACTATCTCCTTTGCTATGCTTCGTGGGAGGACATGGCACTTTTGAGTGAAGTGCCGCTAGAGCGCTGTTTATCAGTGTCAAGTAAAAAATAATCACCCAGACGCCTCGGCTTCCCCCTCACAAAACGTTTGTAGTTGTTTGCCACCAGTTTTCATGTCAGTCTCCTTAGAACATATTTAGCACTTGTATTCATTATTTTTTCGCAGGTAATAGAACACGTGTAATAGAAGTCACAAGGAATATGATTGTGATCTTCTTTGCTGCTATATTGTGTACAAGAAACTTTCAGATGGGAAGACAAGCTATGGTTAAATGATTCACTTACAGGGCACATGGTTAGAACGTCACTTAAATTCATCTCAGAGATGGGAAAATGGGGTATATTTCCTGCCAACTACATGACTAGCTAGTCACCTCACAACAGCTCCAACTTCACTTTTCCAAGTGATATATTTACTGTACAGCTCGGGCGGCATGTGTCTTTGATTTCCTCAGGTGAATGAGAGAGAGCGAAGGCTGGAGATCAGATGTGGTTTCGCTTAGGGGCAGTTAGACTTGCTGAGGTGGTGAAATGAGACCTGGGTACAGACTGACCACAGTACAGCTACAGGTGTTTCCGCCCATGTTGTGGCTTAGGCTTTTACAGTTTGAAGAGTGTCTGACTGGAGCTCGGATGAGCGGATGAAAATCTTCTATGAAACTCTTTGGCAGCTATTATCAGGTTACAGACAACCCGAGTAAGCTTTTGTGATGTTCTAGATCCCCGACGGCTGTCCATAATCACTCAGACACTTTTGAGGTGGCAGTTATTAGGTTCTGGAAGTGAGTTAGCGGCAAGCTTGTACCTCTGATTCACATTGTTAATCAAAGTGGCCGCTTGTGTGTTGCAATGCCACTACTAAGTAAGGCCATTGCATTTACAAATGACCATTTTCTTGATGTTAAGATGGGAGAACAGCAACTTTAGCCTGTAATTGGTGTTCAGATTTGCTGTTAGGGCTCTCAGAGTGGTTACAGAGCCTGTTATTCTGTGGCCAGACTGATTTACTGTTGCACAGTGCTACTATTTTGGTAGTTACTGTCACAGCCAAATTATTGTTAAACACAACAACATTAGGTTTCAACAGCTATGGTAAACATCTCAGTAGTATACATTTAAAATTAATTTACTGTCTCTGTGGTCAAAGTGGTATAGCGGTTGGCATGCATGCTGAGAATCTGACACTTTCTGTTGTGGTGCTAATGCGGGCAATGCTGGATTGAATTCAAGTCGATTCTGTTTCACCTTCTACACATAATATCCCACTTTCTCTGTACTAGTTAAATAAACAAATGACCAAAAAAAGAGAAAAGTAAAAAAAATTAATATGTTTGCATAATTTATTTAAAGACTTTATTATCCTGAAATCACAATTAGAGGCTGTTGATATAAGATTACATATTATTTTTATATGAATATTATTAACTATATATATATAATATTATATATATTTAATAAAGATTAAATATAATATATCTGTTATGTTTCATTTTAAATGATAGTACTCTCCTAGAAATGGCCCATTGGACACAAATTCAATCAATTAAGCAGTAAAATCTGGTAAAATAATAAAATTTCTTTTGTAATGTCACTAATCAGCTGTAATAATAATTTGACACAACTGCACATGAAGCATGAATTAAAAGCTAAATACATAGAAAAAGTTTATTTATGCACCCTTATGTTAATGCAAACCCGCATAACTTCTGTTTTTTGCACTAAAGGGCATAAATAGTAGCAACAGTCTCAGCCACCATTCAGTGTCATTCTATGAAAAAAGATATCACAAGCAGTGACTGTGCGTGTCTCTAACACTCTGCCTTGTATTTCCATGAAAGAAAGGAAGTCAAATGGGTTTGTAACTAACTAAGGGCTGATAGTTTGGGTTTCATCCTTTAACTTCTGTTTAACCTGATATTCTCTCTGTACTGTACCACACACTGAGATTTCAGCCTGCAAATGCAAAGGGCAATAATGTTTTAAATATGTGCAGGCTCTAAATCTTAGTCTAAATCTACCCTCATTTTATTCTCATTTAGATATTCTCTCAGATGTCTTTCTGTCACCTCTCAGTTCCCGTCTCCTCTTTCCTGTCATCTCATGTGTCTGCCCAGCTTGCTGTCTTTTCCTTTACTCTGCTTTCTCAGACTTTATGTATGAACAGCTGATCAGGGGTGGGGTGGGATACTTGTGTATAACGCTTCTGTATGTGTGTGCGTGAGAACAAAGGGTGAAATCAGTGCCAAAACAGCAACACTTTAAAGGTAGAGTGGTGGCCTGGGAAAAAAGGCAGCCATGTTCTTAATGGCATGCTAACAGATGATGCCATCTAGGAAGTGAGTTTCCATATATTTATATCATCTTGTTTACTTGATTTCCATTTCAGGTGCCACATCAAAGCCATTGAGGAAAATGCCAGATGAAATATGAAAAGTATGCCTGCCGAGATGAAATATGTGTTACAAGGCATCTGAACACTACATGCTTATTAATGTGCCTCTATTGCACTTTAGCATGTAATTTTGCAATTTCAAAACTTTCCTACATATCATGCTTGTAATGTTAATAGCCTATATTTTTCCAAGGCAGCTTCATGTTTGAATCACTGATGTTCCTTCTAAATCAAAACGAATGTATTTCCAGCTTGTATCGTGGTGCTTCCTGGTCTTTGATTTTTTTCCCAATGAAAGCAGCCAAGTTATTAAGATGGCACACTTTAAGAGCTGGTAACAGTAGCTGGGTTATTTTTCCAATTTCCTACAGCTTAATACAAACAAAATTCACAATGACTAATTATTCTTTGCATGACTCACTTCCTATTGTTTGGCTGGAGGCATTTATGTTAAAAATAAAAGTAAAAAAAAATTGCTGTTTAAGTCAGCATTGAAAACTGTTTATCACTTATTTTACTGCTGTATTGTGGAGATATTTTACAAGAAAAAATGTATAGGCCACAAATTTTCTTTTTTAAATTATTACACTTTTTATTATGATTATGAAATTGTTATTAGATTCATAGTAAATATCACATTATTTTACTTTAGTTCAAATAATACTGCTATTCCAGAGCATAGCTCAAAGTTAGGTTAAGATAGATTCCGTGTTTATAGATAGAAATGTGAAGCAGGTCTTTCGGGCTGGCAGACAGTGATGCATGCTATGTACTTCTAGAAGACCTTGGCCCCCATTCCCTCAAAGTGAAACAAAACCATCTGAACAAATGCTCCGCACTTGCCAGCTCCAGCATTGACTGTAACAATATCACTTTTCAGTGACTTTCTGTAAAGTACATCAGAAAGACACTAAACAATGACACAATGTATTATCTGTGTCTAGATATTTTGCCCGTCAAATGATCCTTTTCAAGGTTGATATGAAAACTTTGCATTTACATTTTTTTTTGCTGTTTTCAGTTAAGGTCAATGTGACAAACTTTTTGATCCTGGACAGGTTTGCTGGATTAGATTTGCTGCCAGATCTAGAATCTTAGCAAGGTGACTCGCTTGGCGTAGTCATATGCGGCATTGGTTAGAATGGCATACTATGTCCAACATTCATCTCGGGAGGAGGAAAACACACAAGGCTTTGCCAGCCTGGCAGCTCTATGTTTTGTGTTAAGGAGGGGTGAAAGCAAAGCCGAGAAAAATTGGGAGAAAATTGGGGGGCCATACCAGATGGTGCACCGTGCTCCAGTCTGGCATCCCAACTGCTCCCTCGCACCCACCTCATCCCCCCACCGCCCCTGAGCCATGCGCCAGCTATGGATTGGCACATCATATGCTAGTGTAGGTAGTATGCCAGTGAGCGCATAGGCACTTCATATTTTTACCATGAAGCAAGAAATACAAAAAAGTGAGTGAAATGAAAAGATTCCTAAGTGAATTTAAGTCATTCAATTTGAGTCATTCAATGTCCACCAACAATGTCAAGAAAAAGTGAAGACATTAAGTTAACTTTACACAGAAAAATCTTTTAAGTAGAAAGTTTTGTTTTATCACGTTTATTATATTGGTGAAATAATGAAATAATTCACAGTGAAATCAAAACTAACACTGTATAATTTCTCAATACATGTACTTACTCTTATTGTGCATAGCCATTCTGGTATGCAATGTAGTTTTCACAGTCCAATCAATTCCCATCCTACATAATTTTTTATTGAAAACTTGGTTCACTCAAACATATGTGAAATGACTAAAAATGGGTTGTGAACATATTTCATTTTGACTTACACTTCATTCTTCCACTTTATTTTCTGTTTACGTCATGCTGGTCAAAATGGCAGTGGTCTTGAAGTTTGCGACATGGATGCACATCATTAACATTAACATCAGTAACATTATGGTTACAA
>JAZGTJ010014501.1:0-14094 GCA_036877575.1 Botia almorhae
TCAAGTTTTGGCACCAGCTCCAGTTACCTCCACGTTGCTCACATAAAGACTTGGAAAAACCGATGCCGTTCTGCAAGGCTAGCACATAGCTGAAGCTGGAACACAAAGGTGTAAGACTGGGATCCACATTACACATTAATCACTGTGCATTTAACACAAAAAGCTTCTTTAAATATTAAGCAGGCTTAAAACCCTTGGAATACTAGAATCAGTTTTGCCAGATTAAACTTTTGTAAATCCACCACCTATCTGAACACACTTGTTTATTAATCCTATTATTCCAAAATGTAGAAAAAAAGTAGTCACCCAAACTGGTAATTATGTAGTGTATAGCAAACCTTTAGGCTAGATTAAAGCTCTGCAGACACTGGGCATTCTCAAACAATTACAGAGGTGCACCCTGGGATGCTTTTTAAAAATATATTTTTAAAACTACTGAAGAATTATATGGAACTTTGTCAGCAGCTTTTGTGGAAAAAGTATTAGGCAATTAAATGGGTTATATTCAACAATATCACCTCAAACTTTAAAAAATATTTTCAACACTTTATTTTTTCAAATTATTCAAGTGGCCAGGACATGCTGAAGAGTACTATGTACCAGTGAGCCACATTCTATGTAATATTTGTGAGCTTTTAACCACCACTGGTAGACCGTATCATAATATCTAATATCAAAATTACACCTTCCAGAGCCTTCCAGACATTTCTGAAATCAAATTTGAAATGAGCTATGTTGTCTTTATTCTTAATAACAGTATTTACCCTCCCAAAAATCAAGATATTACAAATATGGGTTTTATGTTAACTAAAGATACATTTTTGACTTTAACTTTATTTGTTCTTCAGACATTCCTCTTTAAAAGAAACAAAGTACTAGGTTTTTGCACCCACATTTGGTGGGCCATTTTTCAAGCCATTTTTCATCACCCTCTAAAAGGGCTCCAAATTTCAAGTGAAACAATTGTCATTTTGACTCTACAAAACAGTGGACAAAACAAAACAGTCAGTAACTATTAATTAAAGGCATATTTCATCACTATTTATGCTGGTCTTGCCTCTGTAAAAATGTTATAAAAATTGAGCCATAAAATTTCCAAAAATTAGTTGATTTGAAAGAGAACAAGTATTTGAAGGTCATGATCAAGATAAATTTAGTCAAATGTCACCTTCACTGGTAGTAGCTGCAAATCCTAGTAAATAAAATTAGCAAATGCATTAACTAACAAACAAAAAAATTGTTACCAGAAATTGTATAACTCAACTTTTATTAAGTGGCTGCATTCATTTGTATATGACGCATTTGCTATTACTCCAATACGCCGTACTATATAACATTCTCAAAGTTACGCATTTTTTGCGTGATCACTTTGTTGCATTATAGTAGGTCTGACCTCTGTACTGTCAATGTCACAACATCACTGTTACTGCTGTGTATGTCAGTTTCTCCAGCAGCCTGACATTCCTATTACACAAGAACTCTGCATGCATGCATTTTTATCATCAGCGCAGACCTCGCTGCTGTACCATCTGCTGCTCCGGATTGCTGCTTTCACCGGAAAGGCCATTTAAAGAACAAAGACACGACCATTTTACATTCAAAATGTAGATACCAGTCCACGTCTCTTCAAAAATCAGTCAGCCGCCATTTTATCAGAACTATTACATCATGCCACAACAACTTACTTAGCCGAGAAATACAGGAGGACTAACCGTGTGTGAGGAACAACCAATCAGGAACGACGCCAGGAGTGCGTCATTGCATCTATTTAGTGCGCGAGTAAATACATGCAACTAGACCCAAACGCGCTGGATTTCACTGCCTCTGTAAACGCACGCTGCATTTCAGAACTTTTACAAAACCTTTAATAGAGAACAGTGGCGGTGTATTAACTGTTCACTATATCATTTTCCTTTAAACCATATAAATGCATATAGAGTAACAAACCTATTTCAAGTGCAAGTAATCAACTTTTACAAATCTTAGACGACGATACACAAACCCACAAACTCTAATGCGCAAAGAGATCAACTCTGAAAAATATGAACGTGTACGCAATACACAAGTTGAGTGATTTAATGCACTTCAATAGAATTGCTATGGCTGTATGAAAGAACCTGTTAAAAAGCAGACAAAAGCAAAAATACGAAAGAACTTCATTTACAATCATTAAACTGATTATCTAATCTAATTATCTAAACTAAGTTGTTACCTAAGGCATAACTGAATGCTCACAATTCCACCATGCCAAAGTAAAAAAAAAACATTTCTTCATTCAGTAAAATTAATTGTTTCAATTTAAAATACATCAAGGTATTAAATACTTTCAGATGTATTTAAGAACTCCATAAAGTTACAAGTAACTCAACAGGAGAAGCAAGCTTCCTAAAGTTTAGCCGGGTATATATGTGCAGATGAATTACACATTCACCATTTTAAGTGAAGAGTATTGATGAATGTCCACTATAAGAACTATGCGTGTAAAGTCTCAGTGAAGATCACTATTATACCATGATATGCTGTCCCAAATCAGAAGGGCATTAAGTTTTAGGAACACAAATGCAAAATTTTAAAATAACACTTGCATTTGTTAACAGTTATGCCTAAATTTTAATTTACCACTTACAAATCAACTCTGAACACTGCTGTAAGACTATAAAACTCTACTCTAAAGACTACAGTCTAACCGAACAATTTACTATTAAAAGTTACGTCAATTATTTTCTCTCGAAAACAAGCAATTGGTGTGTGAAAAACATTGAGGTTACTGCATAATCAAAACCAATAGCTGTTGTTTTCTAACAATACTATATTAGTATATAAATAACTAGTCCACCCAGACCTGGGTAAGACAGAATTAATATAAATTTGACAGATGGATTGAACATGAAGCATGTCAGATTCATTCAGTGTTTGTATAATGCAATATTACACATGCAATAAGACATGTTAGATAAGTGTGTAGGTTTTTTTAAATGCTTCTTGTTGAAAACCCCTCTAGAGTGAATGTAGATGCTGTACAAAAAATGACAATACCATTTTCCTCAAATATTCAACACTGTAGCATTTCATGGAAAGATTTCAACAGTTTTTCTTAACACAATGCATGAGTACTACAACAATGTACAAGTTAAATTCACAATTCACAGATTCACTATTTTGCTAAAAAGCGGTGTATCTACAGTGCGGACAGGATGTTCTATATGGTTTAGCATTACAAACATTGCAAAGTGACATCACAATCTGAAGATGCAATGCATGAAAGTACCACTCTTGTGTCTTAAAAACACACAAAAACAAACTCAAACATTTCAATTTGTACAAAAGGTTTAAATGTATTGTCTATCCTAATTCTAAGAAAGTGGACTGACTAAGATGAACAAATTGGATACAGGGAAGGACATTAATAAAAACGTGAATATTTACTCTATTTCCAGTTGAAGCTAATGTTTAGGGCTGTGTTTGCCAGGTCTGCAAGTTAATGAAACACAAGTTGTAAGATTTACCAGAAGAAGAGAATAGTTAAATAAACTGATTAAATAAAAAATTGGGTACATTAGTTCTTGAATAAAGTATGACACCATCTGTATATAAATTATTTTTCCTTTCATTTATGTTTCTCATCACAAAGCTTTTATTAATATAAATACATGTAGGAACTCATGTATTGAAACTAAAAAAAAAACAACAACAAAAAACTCCTAAAAAGCACTCTGAAACAATTGAGTAGTTATGCCATTAGTACGCTAGCTGAAACTATACAGAATATGAGCCAAAATCTTTACATCTAGGTAAAGGCTGACAAAGTGGCTGTATTTTAGCCTCATGAAGCATAAAGATCACTAAAAGCCATCATTGGTGCCCAATAATTAATCTAAGACAATAATTTAATCAAAGGAAAAATATAAATCCACTGGCTCTGAGATAGTAACAGAGGTTAAACAGACAATAAACCTGTAACCTATCAACAGCAGAAACATGTGTTTTACATTGAAAACAATAGAAAAGGAAGTGTTATAAGTGTGGGATAGTGAGAAAAAACAGTTACTGGTAGGAAGTAAAGAGATCAACATTTCTATTTACAAGTCGTCACGTGAAAGTTATCTGACCATACACACCAATTGACGCCACAATCATTCTCTCAAGATACATACAAGTGGAACTGAACAAGATAACCACCTTTTGATTTCCTTCATGTTTCACAGATGCTTCTAGATTTTTATGTTTTCCTCCTACGTCACGCCTAGGATATTTGAAAAATTCTCTTTCTCTTGCATGGTAAGTGCTGGGCATGTGTATGCAGCTTCACATTGCAATCTGCAGGTCATTCTAGCTACTAGCTACTACACTACCTATGTCAGGTTGTGTAGAGTGTTTCTAGCAATCACTCTAATGCACTAATAACGAGGGGGCAAGAACGGTCTTTTGGGTGGGTTAAAAGGGCCACTGCTGAAACTGGAGGCAGGACGCTTTGCCCCAGGCAGAAGGGACTCGCGATTAAGAGAGGAGGGGGGTAGAGGCAAAGGCCCTCTGGGAACCTGAGGAGAACAAAGTGTAGGATGCTGGTTTGGTAAGCGGAGAAGGGGCTGAGGGGAGGATGGGCGATGTGGTCTCTGATTTGGGTTGTTGATGGGTGTGTGGTTAGGGATAGACAGTAGAGGACGAGGTTCTCCAGCTGGGGAGAGAGTGGTTGGGGTAGAGGGTGATGGTGGGGTAGGGCTTGGGCCTTTCCGAACTCTGCCCAGGAGTGGCGGGGGAACTCCAGGCGTTCCTGGACGATGAAGAGGTAGAGCGTGGTGCAAGGTAAACTGCTCTTTCACTGTACCTGGGCGAGGAGGTTCTCCTAGCAAGGAAGGAAGTTGTGGTTTGTTGCCCCTTGGTGGAGCACTACCATTACTCCCAACCACACACCCCACTCCATTTGAACGGAGGTTAGCAGGTGGAAAGGGTAGGACACGATCGATAGGTACAAGAACGCCACCGACCATGACAGTAGAGGTTGGAGAAAGGGGAAATTCTCTGGGAGGGGGTGGGGCTTGAGGGATGGGTGGAAGTGGTGGTGGAACAGGAGGAATGGAAGGGGAGGAAAAGAATAGAGGGGGAGGATGATGCTGAGGAATGGCATGAGTATGAGAAGGTCGGATGGGTTCCTCATTAGCATAGGGCAGAGGTGGGTACTGCAATGGTGGCGGAAGATGAGCTGAAGGAGGAGGAGGTGGGACCAATCCTAACTCATCAGAACTCTCTGAGACATGGCTGCCAGGGTGATGTGGGGGTGGGACTTCCAAAAATTCCTCCTCCTCATACCAGGCTCCACCCACTCTAGCACCAGAACTGCTTCCTCTCCTCAAGTCTCTACCAATCACACGAATGCTTTCCACTGTCTGGATGCGGTTGCCATAATCAAGGGTCTCCATTGGTGCACCCTCATTAGAGGCTGAAGAAACCAGAGTCTCAATGCGATGGTAGTGCTCTCCATTATCAGCAGAAACTTTCTTCTTTATCCCATCCTTACCACCAATTGGTTTGCGGGAAGCTGCATTTTTCCCACCTGCTCCATCCAACTTTACTTTTATTTTCTGCTCTTGCACTGTGGGACCTGATGGAATGTTCTGTCCCACTAGTTTTCTCTTCAGTTCTTCTTCCTCTTCTTCCCCTTTGGTTTTGGTCATGGCCTTAACTGGTTTAGAAGCATTTGGGTTAAAAACTGCAATTCTGGAGGATGGTGGTGTGCGGTAATCCCGGTCTTTGCCCTCATTCTCTCGTAGAGTAATAACAGCATCCCAGGGATCATTGTGATAGGCTGTAGGTGAATGATTATGACCTCCAGGTAAACCTGCACTTTGGGGCTTACAAAGGACATGGGGTGTGTCCATGATTTCATCTTGAGTGGGGGTGCTACTGCTCTCATCTCGGACAGGGGTGCCGTCCAGGTTATCCCCACCGACAAGAAGAGGGCTACTGCTGCCCACATCATCCAGTCCAAGACCAAGAGCGCTAAAACCAGGGTTCCCCTGAAGGAAACTGTTAATCTTAGACTCCAAGCTGGGCACTGCCTCAGCTGAGACGGTTGCGTCTCTTACACTTTGCTTCTCTTTTTCTTTTCTTTCTTGTTCTCTCTCTTTTTCTCTTTCCATCTCTTTTACCTTTCCCCACTCTTGTCCTTTATCATGCTCAGATTCTCGCTTGAAATTGTTACCCGTGGGCTTCAATGCCTTCTGTGTTGTTGGAGTGGTTGTGGTGGAGGTCACTGTTTGAGCAACAGCTGAAGATAACGGTGAGGTGAACGAAGAGGTCAGAGGGTCTGGGGTGCTGAGAGAACCTGAACGAGCAGAGGAGAGAAGAGAAGATAAACCTACAAAAGAGATTTATTAAATATTAAAATGTCTGTTAGGAAGAGCAATAGTATTTTAACATGAAAGAATAAATCAATTTTACGACCAGGTACTTTTCATAGATAGGTATAATTTGCTGTCCCATTACATTTTATAAATATTAAAGACATAGATTCCAGAAAATATCAAAACTTTTTCTACTGCATAACAGAAAATTAATGGCATTTAGTTTACTCCGCTCCTATCTTAATAATGTTATTGGCAGGTATTTTCTAGTTATGCAACTACAGCTCCGATCTGCTTATATGTGAGCCAAATATGAATCCAGTTTGTGTTGGCTTTAACTGTGTACCAGTAACACGTGTCCTACCATGCAGGTTGGAGCTGTGAGTCTGTGTTTTAGTAAGAACATTCAAGATGCTTTCGGGGGAGATATCCACTTTAGACAGGATGCTGGCAAGAGGATTGGATGAGGAAATGCTTCCAGGGTTTAAAGGAAGAGCTTTGGAGGAGGATGCATGACTGGATGGCGTTGTGGGTGTGCCAGGGGAAGGACGAGACACAGGACTGACACCTGTGCCAGAAAAGGAAAAATAAAACAAATCAAGAAAACACTTTTTAAACATAGCCTATAAAAAGGAAGACAACAGAGATCAGTGACCACCTACTTTTTAAGCAAAAAATAATTTTCCTAAAGTGCTCCTTGCACTGTATTTCAGTAGCATTTCATGAGGATTAAAAGGGATCTAAGGATATTTAACATTACAAACTTTAATTTAAAGTAAAAAGCAAAATAATAAAAACAACAGAAGGAAAGAAAAAGGACAAAATGTTCAGTGTTTCCAACTGTGTTTAGTACCGATTTTGGTAAACTCACCTGTGGTCTTCATTGCGTTGGAGATAGAGCTCAGAATGGAGCTGATCTTGCCCAGATCCACATTGGCCAGGTTTACCTGCAGGGGGGGGGGTCCAGGTGCGGTATTTGCAGGGGGCGTCTGATTGGTTACTGACCCAGACACTGTCTTTGTGGGAGTTGCTAAGGTTTGAGGTGGTTTGGAAGTGATGATCTGAGAGCTTTTTGTG
This sequence comes from Botia almorhae, assembly GCA_036877575.1. Classification (NCBI taxonomy): domain Eukaryota; kingdom Metazoa; phylum Chordata; class Actinopteri; order Cypriniformes; family Botiidae; genus Botia; species Botia almorhae. Next base: position 7,419 of record JAZGTJ010014501.1, read on the forward strand.
GCTGTAGCATTTGTTGTCTTGGGCACAGTTTGAAGGGATAATTTCTCCTTCCTCTCATCAACTAGACGACAAAAAGTACATAATGAAATGTTACATTTCAGAATAGTGTTGTCACAATACTGGAATTTTTAACTTTGATACGATGCCTTGAAAAATATAGATATTCGATACCACAGGGAAAAAACTGCCACAACATTAAGTAAAATTTTAGTTTTTTTTTCTTTAATTTAAAGATAAATATACCACAAGTCTAGAACATGACAATGAGGTATATTTTACATGAACAAAAACATCTTGAGGTAGTGCACTTGTTTCAAAGGCTTTTAGATTACCATACATTCAAAAACCAATAAAGTGCTTAAGTTAATGGTAATAGATATTTGCTAACATAAACACATTAGCTAACATGTACCTTTGTATTTTTATTAACTAATGTTATCAAAGTTTAATAAATACTGTAACAAATGTATTGCTCATTGTTTATTAATGTTGATAATACATTAACATATGTATTGAACAGATCATGTCAGATGATATCATATAATGAACAGATTTTAATTTTGCATTCACATATATTCATTGATCAACGCACATAAATAAAGCGCTATAGTAAAGACGGATACGCAAAGGTGCATCACATGCAAAAACAAACCTCACTGGAACGACATGAGGACACTCATATCAGCAACAATACTGGGCCATCTTGGATAATATTTAAGTAATGTTAAATGAGAGCAGTTACCAACCTCTCGATATTCTTTATATAGGTCCGGATGCCTGTTTTTCAGGTGCTTTGCTAAAGCAGGTGTTAGCACTGCTTTGTAACAAAGCTTGCATATTGGTGTGCTTGTGTTTTTGCCAGTCCGTGTTCATTTAACTTAAATCTAAAATAGTTGCAGACAGCACTTCTGCTGTGTTCTTTCTCAAACACAGCCAGTCGCAGCCCCACACTCGCATCTTACTTACTAACGCTATTTAACCGGGTCAAATGAAATGAGACAGGCGCTGTGGTAACGTGGGGTGTGTGTCAACTCGCTGTTTGAGAGAAGGGAGAGAGTGAAAGCGCCAAAGCTAGGCTGCTATCAGCGTATCGATAATTTTGAAAATTAATATTGGTACCGTTACATATATTTTAGTGTTGATATTTATCGAAAAATCTATATTTTTGACAACACTATTTCAAAATATATAGTATCTGAACATTGGTGTTACTCTGCATATACCACTAAATACTAATTGTGATTTAAACTGATTTTACAAATATTCCTACAAAATAATTTTCTATACAAGTGATATTAATGCCAAATTCAGAAATACTGACTGGTTTGTTAATAACACCTAATACAACTACTCACCCATTATGATGCAACATTAAAATTAATTACATCACTAAAAACATATTACTATATTTACTAATTAAGCTGTTGGTAAATAACTATAAAGTATCCGGCGATATAGACAAACGTTACAGACTGCAGCTTTAAAATGTCTGGGTGAGGGATAAGACCATTTTTATATTAACAGTTCTAAAAACAGTGAGCTTATAATAGTGATTTATAAATTGAGCTGCTTGGTCTGATTTTCCGGGAAATGCAAGTTTGGCTTCATGAGATTTCAACATATGTATAGAAAAGTACTTAAAGTAACCTGCAATTTCATGTTTCAAACAGAGATGGTGATAGAGGCAAGTCATGTATTGCAGCTTTAAAAGTCATGTATTGCAGCTTTAAAAAGGTATAAAAGGATGAGAAAGGATGACTCTTTGATGTTTTAATAAATTAGCGGTCATTGTTTAACTTTATTTTCCTTCATGTCTTTTTGCTTTCGCTCTCACCAATGATTCCAGTGTTTAGTGTCGTTTCCTCCTCAGACATGTCCATGTCCTCAATGTCTCTGTTGTCCTTCTGCTGCTCCAATCCTCTCTCTCCATCACCGACTGTGGTGCCCACGCTGATCTTGGAGCTCATACCCTGAAAGGGCGACTCCGAGCCAGTGGGCGAGGGGGCGTCCTCAGACGGGGATGGGATGGGAGAGTCATCCAGACTGGGCAGCGTGGCCTTCAAAGCGTCCAGTTTACGCTTTAGGCTACAGACCCGATTGGCGAAAGCCTTATAAGCCTATGAGAAATTATGGGAGGTTGGAGAGAAAATAACATATGTAGATACATTGTAGATAAACTGATAAGAAAATTGTCCTGTTTTGAGATGCGCTTTTACTTTTTAAATGATGTGAACTATGAACAAAAAATCACATAGACGAAGTACAACTCTAGTCACAACTCTTTGTCTCTTTCAACCTAAACCTGTATACAACCACAAAGCAATGCCCTAATTTCCACCCACATTACCCTAGCATTGTGGAGGCAACATTTTGCATGGGCAAGCATCACTACTAATACTTAAAAATGAAGTAAAAATCTAGTTGTAATATATGTAATATATACCCTCTAAGCATACAGACAAGAGCTGACTCACCTTGGTGACAATTTTGACTTCTTTATATTGCATTTCGTAAAAGATGTCTGCGTTTCCTAGCACTTCCAGCAGCGCGGGCCCCGCTTTCATCTGGCCCTCTAGAAACGTCACAAATTCCTGCAGTTTTGAGCTTCCCTCCTCAAAGTCTTTTGAGAACTTATTTCCTCCTGCTTTATCTATTGACGTAACAAGGAGAGACAGATTATATTAGTTTCTTTACATCTGCTTTTCAGGCAGCTGGAAAAACGTTGATGAAATGATTGGTTACCTTTCAATCTCTTGAGGGCCTCAGTGCTGCAGACGTCCACTCTGAGAGCAGCTAACTGCTTCTCCCTTAAATCACTCTCCTCCAGAAAGCGCTTATATGATGCCAAGTGCTCGATAAAATCATGTGGCTGATAGACAGGACAGGTCATTTTCATTTTATAAAAAAAACAATTAAAGGTAAAAGTTAAAAAAGTAAACAAGAAAGATTGACTTACAACAAACTCTGCAACAATTTTTGACTTAAGGGCAGTTTTGGGGTTCACTGGGGCTGCAAAAAGAAAGACATAAGGTTTAAATAAATATTTTGTCATATTTTACAACCCCCTTATATTTTTACAAACCCATCTGACTTTTGTCTTTTTTGTCATCACATGAAAATAACATCAATTTTGTGGAAGAAACACACCAAAGTTATTTACTAATAATCTTCCCCTGCTATGAAGCCGACAATGTTCTTAGCTTTAATCCCAACTGATAAATAATATAAATCCCAACTGGTTCTCAAATAATATTTTAACAAATTTGACAGTGAGAAGGGTTAAAAATTGAATACGATTGAAATTTTGGAGTCGGATTCTTGTTTTAAACTTCGTTTAAACTTCGTTTCAAATTGTCGATTTTTGTGTCTGCATTTTCAGATAGACTGCAACTTTTTGTTCATGTCAAGACCCAACCTGCAATCTTACTAGGCAGATTAAAAACTAGGCCTGGGCGATATAGCTAGAAAATAACCACAATAAAATGTTTTATATGACTCTGTATCGATAATTAGTTATAACTTTTAATAAACTTTTTTTTATAATAAAGACCCGCAGATAAATAGACACACCTTAAATATTTAAATTTTAACCGCATTACTGTCAAATGCTTTGGTAATAAATAGACGTCTTAATCCCACAAGTACAATACATAAACAATTGCATTTTGAGAAACAAATATATATACAGCCTTCATGAAAAACTGAATAATCAACAGTCAGAAGTCATTCCTTTCTCAATAAGAATGAGAACCAAGAAAAAATAGTGTTGGGAGTTTGATAATTTTCTATATTGATGTAGCGTTTGCTTTTTTAAATTTTAGTTATGCGTTTTTATCTAATATATAGGCTTTATATTTTGTTTGCGTTCTCACATTTATAGTTCTCACGTTCATAGTCATACACTTTCGTGATGATAAATAAAAGCAATGTTACAGCAGAGATATACATGCTGTTTAATGGGGATGTGAAGGTGTGTCGCGGACTTCATGACCGTTACTCAGTTTACATTTAAATGCATTTAAGTAAAACTTGAGTATTATTTGAAACATTTTGTCTACTGTTATTAATGCTGTATCAATAAATACCAATACCATTTTATCACTTAGCTAAATGTTCTACTTTTGACTGAAGAAATTCCAAGGAATAGTTTAAAATTGACAAACATATGGAGGCTTTTAAAACTCAGCTAAACAAACAGAAACTGTTTGTTGATGTGTGCAGGCCAAGAACGGACCAGGAGGTGGTTGCTCTTTCTCTTTCTTCTGCAGGCTGGTCTTCAGCTCAGAAATCAACTCCTCAGGATAAACGTTTCTCTCCTGCCAAATACTGAAGATCCTGTCCACTGACATACACACTTTAGCATCCCTACAACGCAAGCACAAGCAAATTAAGCAAGGCAAGAATTTTAATACTTAGGTAGTGATCATACGCACATGCTTGGTATTCACTCACTTGACCAGCAGGGCAGCATCTGGTAGAACATCAGCAAAGGTGGTTCGATAAACAATAGCATTTTTCCTTTTGCAGTTCTGAATGACATCATTAGCGAGGTAGAAGAGATTCAGCCTGTGATTGGCATCCGCTGTAAAAAGAGAACAGTAAGTAAAGAAAGTAAAGAAGTAAAGAAAACCTACTGACATACACCATTAAAGAAAGTAAGAGAAAACAAAATACTAATCTTTCTTAAAGTTAAATGCCAGATAAATTTCCCCTGAGATGTATCTCTTTTTACATTAAGAAAAAAGGATCTGCAACATGTTTGGATGTTGAGATGGCATATTTAAAGGGATACTTTAACTAAAAAAATTAAATACAATCGATCATGTACACATCGTCATACGCTTCCAAACCCATATGATTTTGTCTACTGGGAAACACAAATGGCAGAATGTTAATAATTGACAGTCTCAGTCAAAATTCATTGTATGATAAAAGAGCAGGATCAATTTTTTCAACATTCTCCTCGTTTTTGATTGACACAAAGTCAAACAGGCTGACATGAGGGTGAGCAAATGACATTTTTGAGTGGACTATCCCTTAAAAGAGATATATTGTTCTGTGGTGATTACATTACACTTTGTTTCTGTGCAAGAAGGGAACCACAGGTTTTTATTAACACCATTCTTATATCCAACCCTGATCAGCAGACCTACCGCCATTCGGCTTGACCTAAAATAAAAAAAATTATATATGCAGGAAAAAAATATCTGTAAACTCATTGTGAAGACGTGAGTTTAGTCTTTCACCAGTATGGGTATTACTGATTCAATGCAGTATACAAGTGCTTTCACTATGATCTGAAAAGTCCCATTTTAATTAGCAAAATCAAACCGACCACAAAACTAACCTTGTTACAAAAAATAAAAAATCTTTATTAAAGAGGCAATATTTGCTCTTTAGAACAGATTTTTTTAGAGACGTTATGTACTTTTATGGGGGGTATTTTTTTCTAAGCACATAAAATGACAAATTATTTTTTTTATTCAATTACATATGTTATGAACAATTATGGCTCAAATCATTAACATAATTACTCAATTACTAAGGTGGGGGAGAATCAAAAACCAATGCACATTAGCTATAGTAGATATTTCCACTTGGTCATGCCTCCCAAATTTGCATTTACTAAGACTGCCAGATACATAAAAATCACTGATACATCACAAATGTGCATATTGCAATATGCACATCACAATAATTTGCAATCACTGACTATATATAGTTTGGTAAAATGGGAAAGTGGGAAAATGTTAGCTGGGATGTGTGTGCATGTGGCGTGTACAAGCACATGCTGGTGCTTGTATTTAAGGGAATCTCACAAGATGCAAATTCTCTCATGGCAAATTAATAGTAAACTGATGCTTTCTCTTTCTAGAAAGAATGTGGAACACATGTTTATTAGAATGTTTAATAATGCCAAAGATTATAGAATTAACAAGAAATCACTGTTCTATTACTATGCATGGTGGAAACTGCAATGCTCTTACCAGAAGTTTGCTAGGACTTTGTGCATGAGCAGTACCTGAAACGATCTGGAGAACTTGTTTCGATAGTGCTATTGGAGCATAAGAACTTGACACAATTTGTGTAGTAATTAATAGTTGGTCTGAATAAAAGCGTTTTTTCAGACCTTAGTCAGCGATATTTAAGAAATATTACTCTTCCTTTATAGCTGACTGGAGGTGTTGCAAAGATGGCCACTGATTGCAGAGACTGCCTTAAAGGGATCTTGATAACATGCAGCACTTACATTTACGCTTAGCTACATAAATATATCTTCCCATTATTTAAATCAAATTACTACATGCAAATTCAAATGCATTCATCAGGTGCACTTCTGTGGCTGAAATAAACAGCAGACAGTTGCAATGAATGAGTCAGGACTGGTGACAGAATGTGGTGCTCCATTTAAACTAAAGCTTTAAGCTGAAGTCTCAAAACACCTTTCTAATTCAATAACCTCTGCTCTGAGGCTACATCCAAATTAATCTGTATGCATTTGAAAACTGTGCTTTTGTTTGAAAACTCTTCACCCCCAGTGCCTATTTAAACATTTTTCAGTATTTGCCCTATCCTAGGGCTGGGCGATAAATCGATTTTATCGATTAACTCGAATGTGTAGTTTACATCGATTTGCCTGAATGAAAATCGGTTTTATCTTTAACGTAATATGCAG